>JAYRBT010019475.1:4691-56444 GCA_036023395.1 Myiotriccus ornatus | reverse complement strand
CTGCCAGAGCTCCAGGAGGGTTTGGATGATCCTCTGGGGCACAGGGGGTGACTCTTGGGGCTGGGCCTGTGCAGGGCGGAGGGTTGGACTGGATGATCCTTGTGGGTCCCTTCCAGCTCAGCACATTCTGGGATTCTGTGATGCTGCAAGAGCTGCGCGTCAAAGGGAGACCAAAGGCCTCCTGGGTGGCTCCGAGAAGCCCAGGCCATACAGGAATTTCGGCATCCCACTCTTATGTAAGCACCAGGGCCAAATTTATCACGCCAGGTGATTCGAAGCTCCATCAGCTCCCTCTATGGGCTGTGGGAGAGGTGGCCTCCACCACAGAGGCTGTTCCAGAGCCTGGGCACAGTGACTCATGTCTGGGGACGGCTGCTCTCCCCAGCCACTCAGGGTGACCATCCTCCTTCCTTTGGCACCTACAGCACTCCGAGGAGGGTGAGCCCTGGCCCCAAATCCTGATGGGCTCCAGAGAGGTCAGGACCTGTGTGGATTTAACCCCAAAAACCTCAGGTAATGATGCCATCCCTAAAGCAAAAGGACTATCAACGCCCTTGGAATTTCTTGTCCAAAACAACGCGTCACTGCTGGAGCGGGAGAAGGACCAGCTCCGAGTGACTCGTCACCTGCCCAACACCCCTGGGCAAAGGTGGAGCGGCTCCCAGTGGTCCATCCCTTGGCTTCCTGTTTGCTCTGCCCACAGCACACTCCTGGAATGGCGGGCAGTGCCTTTTCCTGCACACCAAGGTGTCCTGTTTGATTAGGAACAGGTTACCTGGATACAACGTTTCATCAAAGGGAATCCTGAGTTGATGGCATCCCGGAGATGCCTGGATAATTGCAGGTTCCTGCTGCTTGGAGCCAGTCCAACCCCCAGCCTTGGCTCTGCTGGAAATTGTTGTGCTGGAGAGGAGCAAGGCATGCAAAATACAGGGGGGAGCAGAGAGCTTCATGGAATCCTGGAATGGTTTGGGGTGTAAGGCATCTTAGAGACCATCCCTTTCCAACTCCCTGCCATGGGCAGGGACACCTTCCACTAGCCCAGGTTGCTCCAACCCTCGTCCAGGCTGGCCTTGGACACTTCCACTGGAGAGATACCATCATAAAAATATCGTAACCAGGTGGCCCCAAGAACCACTTTTACCCTGGAATCCCAGCTATTCCTTGCCAAGGGAACAGGGAAAAGGCAACGCTGCCCAGCTGCTGGGGTCAGATCCCAGTCTCTCCATGTTTTTCCATGGACCTGCTGCACAGCTCTGGTTAAATCATCTCCCTCTCTGATAGAGCTGCTCCTGGCCCCCCTAGTGTTGTATCACACCTTATGGAATGGCGCTGCTCGGTGTCACCGCAGCACAGCGGGGGTTTCAGCCCATTGGCTCTAATTCACCTGGGAGAACCCTCCTTCTCCTCCTCCTCCTGAATGTTACTGGACATGTTACCATAAAAGAAAGTGAATTTAAATCAGATTCACAATTTGGAACAGCTCATGCTGCCTCGTCTAATTTTACTCTTTCCCAGGCCAAACCTCCCTGGCCGAAGTACTTATTTAATTACTGTATTTTCTATAATCATCTGCCATAAAGGCAAGGAAGACACCAGGCTCCAGGTAGTGCAGTCACCAGGGAATTATGATGTGCCTGGAATAAAGAATCACTTCAGACTGGGATGGTTGGCACCCTTGAGACATTGGTTATATATCTCATTTTCACCTCTTGGTAATAACCTCAACCTTTTCTACGAATGCAGAGAAAGCCCGAATGCCTCAGGTGTGAGACACCTACAGCTTGATTTGGGTCTTACTTACACAGGGATAAATCCCAGGATCCTGGAATGGTTTGTGTTGGAAGGGACCTTAAAGGCCATCTCATTCCACACGGGACACCTTCCACCAGACAAGGTTGCTCCAAGCCCCGTGAGGAACATGTGGATAAATAACACAGGGTCAGGAGCAGCTTCAGCAGCTGGTTCTGCTGGGAATGGCACCTGAGCCAAGGGAATGGGATGTTCTCTCCAGCAGGGACAGGTTTACCAGCTGACAGAGGGATTGAGCCCTACTTAGGGAGAAGCTGCTGGAAGTGGCCCTCTCCAGCACCTGGGGATCAGCGCGATCCCAGAGCGTCACACCCTCCGTGTAACTCATCAGGAGGGCGGAGGTAGGAACACAAAGAGTTGAGCAAGAACCAGCTGGTTCCTTTTGGGAAGAGTTTCAGCATTTTGAAATTTCTAACTCTTTCGGGAGGGAAAGAAAACAACTATAAAAAAATAAAAAACCAACCGAATAGCCGATGTTGACGTTTCCCAAAAATCCAAAGCTGAATAAACAGCAAAGAACAAATTCCCTCCCAGCCCCGAGCACAAACACAGATGCCTGAGGGCTAGCAGAGGATTTTATTTCAGCCAAGTCTGGCCAAACAGGCCTGTTTCCTTCTATACCATAATATTTTCTTTTCTGGAATGATTTCTTCCCAAAGGTCAAACGGTTTTCAAAAATATTTTCTTTTTAGCTCCTTTTTTTTTTTTTTTTGAATTGTTTTGCATTGGGAGGTTTTAAAAGGCATATCTACAGTTGGCTGAATCCTGCTGGTTTTCCACAGGTTGTTGGGAGACTCTTGAGATAAGGTTTTTTCCACCTGGAGATAAGCTGTCCAGGTGTAAAGCTTAGACCAGAATAAAACCTGGGCATTCCAGATTGGAACAGATAGAAACTGCCTCCAGCAGAAAGGGAGGAACACCCCTGTGCATTATCCAGCCCTGGAACAACCAGGAATTGCCATGTGGTGCAGGTAAAATAATCCCAGGATCAACATTTCCAGTAGGAATAGAGGGGTATTCCCTCAATATGGCTTTGAGGGAACTCACCTGGAGTAGAATGTGGGGTTTTTTATCACCCCTTGATCAAGAAACCAGGGGTGAAGGAGGATTCCAAGGATGCTGAAGAGAACAGAGAGCCCTTCTGACAAGGAAAAGGCTGGAAGACCTCGGCTTTCACAGGGAGATGAAAGGAAATTGTCCTGTTCTGCCTCCAGAGAGGCACAGCCCAAGCACCCAGGGGGTGGGAAAGCAACACAAAGTCAAGGGACAACATGGCTACGAGGCCAGATTTGTATAAATTGGACATTAATAAATTTAGGCGAGGACGTAGCAGGTTCCTTATCAGCCCCTTCAGCTTTAATGTATGTGAGAAAGGCAAAGGGTGGTGTTTGCTTGGCCCAGCCTCAGATGTTCAGAGCAGGGACGTCTGCACCGGGAGAGGAGCACCCGGGGCTCTGTCTGCACTCCAGAGGGGTAAATGGGCTCCGCTAATCCAGCCGGCGCCTCTGCACAGACGGCCCAGAAACCCCGGAAAGGTTCATCTGCAAAGGCAGGCAGGGAGCTGGGGCAGGCAGGGAGAGATGCGGGGTACAGGGAGGGGAACCCAGCCTTGATGTCACACAGGTCTCCAGGCAATGCCCTGTACACACAAGGGATGAGTGGGAAGCAGCACAAACTCCGAGTGCACGTCCCTGAGATGTCCCCCTGGTCTGGGACAAGTGTCACTGAGAGATACAAAGCCCAGGTCAGAACACAGCCCGGGGGCACTAAGCAGAAGCAGCTTTTTTAAAGTTAAAAAAGGGCAAAGTTGGAGCTGTAAGGACAAGAAAGCTCATGGCCTGTGGGCTGGTTTGAGCTCAGGGTCTCATCCTCCAGCCCGGAGAACTGGAAAAATTGCAGACAGTTCAGAGACCAGTGAGAATTTCTTCCAGCCCCTTGCATAAGGAGTGGGAACAGGCCCTAAAACTTCTTGGAGGCTGCCAGGACATCCCCCCACGCTGCCTGGTGCCAGGATGATGGGTGACTCCTCACCTGCCCTGTGCCAAGCCCACGGTGACCAGCTGTCCCCACAGAGGTGCCACATTGCACACGAGCGGGTGTCACTGCCCGCTCCATCCTGTGCAGAACGAGTTTAGGGGCCTGATGCAATTCCCAGCGGGAGAGCAGTCCCTGATGGCAGCATTCCTGGGCACGGAGTCACAGAGTGCTCATGGGAGGCCCTAGGAGAGGGCACCAGGCGTGGGTGAGCGAGTGTGTCCACGGAGCAAAGCTGGAGCGCCGGCATCGGGGCCACAAACACCCGTCCCTGCACCCACAACACCCTCCTTGGAGAAAGGGATGGGGAGGAAGGCTCAGCTGGCCTGGGGAAAAGACATCTGTTCCAGCTCTGCCCCAGAATCCTTGGGAGAACACATCTGGGAGAGGGACAAGGAGACAAACTCGGCTTCGTCAAAGTCCTTCCTGAGTCAAGTAGAGGAAAAGAGAAAATCATGTTTCATAAAGAAGCCCAAAGGATTTTGGAAGAGCAGGGGAGATTCCTTTGGGCCTGATTCCAGAGCATCACCACGTGTAAGAACCTGAACTGGATCCCTAATTCACACAACTCAGGAATAACTCCCACAGAAGTTACCAAAGTCGTAACCCCATATGTTTCCAAAGAACCAAATCCAATCAGCTGGTTTTGTTAATTAAGAACAACTTCATCTCATTAATCAGTTGTTAATAATAGTGCCCTTGGTCCACTGAAAAGGGATCACAAACCTCCTGCAGAAAGAAGGTGTTGAGAACCTGAGCAACCCAAAATGTGGTGGGTTGAGGAGTCCCCACTACCCTGGGAAGCCACTCCATGAATTTCACATCCATGCACTTCCCACAATTTCATTCATTTTTGGGTCATTTTTGGGTCATTTTTGGGAGTTCCCCCCCCTCCCCAAATTATTTCAGGGGGGCTCCTGCTGAGGTTTTTAAGAAGCAGCTGCAATTCCTTGGGTGCCTTTGGAAAAAAACATGCGCTGGGAATTGCCAGGACCCAAACGCTTCGGAAAAACCTGGTCCCACCTTGAAAAACCAGCTCCCATCTCCAGAAAATCTGGTCCCCACAAAGCAGAAGTGGCTTCTCCCCTCGCGAGGAGCTCCATGGCGGAGCCGGCTGTCTGGCCCCCCGCGCCTCCCTGCCGGGGTGAAGCCTTCAAAGTTGATCTAAAAAAGCAATTTCAAGGCTTGACAGATAAGGAGTGTGAAAACGCCACGGGGAATGATTGGCATACGCTCCTCTGGAGACACCAGGCGAGGTGAGCTTTAATTACAGGCTGGCCGGTGGCACTACCTGTCAGATGAGTCACTTCCAGCACATCCCGCGAGGTTTCTCCTCTTCCCTCTCCCCCTCGCGCCTCTCTCCGCTGGGCTTTCATCAGAGCTTGGCTCCTGGCTTCCCTGCCAGCCTGGAGGCGTTGAGTCACCTGTCATCAGGCAGGAACCTGGCAAAAAAAGCACCTTGTGGTCCACCTGACACCCGTGTCATGCAGCTCCTCCACTGGAAAAGCCTCTGCTGGGGACAGCCGAGGAAACTGAGACTCGTGGAGGGGGGGGATAAATAAGGCATTAATGGGGTCATGGAACGGTTTGGAAGAGACCTTGAAAGGCATCCAACCCCCTGGAATGAGCAGGGGCACCTCCAACCAGGCCAGGAAGGAACAGGCAATTAGACCAAACAATTAGACCAAACAATTAGAGGGGTTTCTTGCCTGGAAGAATTCAGCAGGGGCAGAACATACCTGGGATTGATGGGAAAGCTCCAAGAAGCCTCCTCAGGTTGCCACAGTCCATGGAATCCTCTTCCTCCTGTTCCTGTGTAACAAGTGGAGCCCTGCAAACCACAGAGGGTTTGATATCTGTGCAAGACTCAGAGGAACTGATTTTATTGCTTCCTTCGCTGCTTCAGGGATGGTCTTTGGTTCAAATCCTTCTTATTCCACATCCTGGCTGTCAGTTCAAACTGGCATTTTGGCAAGGAAGGGAAGGTGCCATCAGTGACACAGAAGGAAGAAAATCATTGATTTGTGGAGGCAAATATTGGCCTATGCGGGAAGATTCCCCCAAACCAGTGAGGAAATGGAAATTAGAAGGAAATGCAACTGGGGAGGCTGGTGCCAGACTTGCCACTCATGTAGCACTTTGAAAGATCAGATAAATTAAATATTGTGAGTTTATTCAATAAAGGCCACTTTCGTGGAACCAAAGAATTTCATTTTCTGCACTTCTGTTTTACAAAAAAACCTCAAAGCTCTAGGTGAGTCTGATCCAGCATAGTGATAAGCTGGGAATAGACTGTATCCCAGTCCAACCAGTGTCCCAGACCAAGACAGGAAGTTTTCTACTATTGGTGTTTTACTGTTCTAGCTCAGAGAGGCTTTTTTCTTTCTCTAGGTCCTGCTGAAGCTGGTGGGATGTTTGCCATGGACTTCAACAGCCCTCCTTTGGCCTGTTATTCCTCTTTTGTTTTTCCCCTTTTCTTCTGAGGGATCAGGAGTCAATGGGAAACAGATTCCCTTGGCACAGAGAGAGCAGGAAAAATGGGAAGCACATGTTTCCTGCTCCCACAGAGGTACCTGGTGCTGATCCTCTCCAAGGGTTCCTCCCACTGAAGGAATGGCAAATTCCTTCCAGGCTGACTCTCCTTGCTGTCCTCAATCCCCCTTTCCATCCCTGCTTCCCATCCTGTCCCAGGGCTGGAGTTCAAAGCTCCAGTTTAAGCCCTCGAGGTGACCAGGTCTTATGGGATCTCAGTTTTCACGTGGATCCCAAGCAAATTGGGAAAAGCTGGGTGCTCCCCCTCCAGCTGGGCTTACAGAGGGAACCGAGCTGTGGGAAGCTTCTCCTGGGCTGTAAATCCCAACAAGTGTCTCCCGATGTACCTCCTGCACTGCCACTGTGACAATTAGTTTTTATGATGGTTTTATATCCATTTCTGTGGAAGAACCAGCTGGGGAAGGCCATGCACTGGAAAACCACCAGGTTCCTGCTGTTTATTAGAGACTTAATAACCTCCTTCCCACCGGAGCTGAGAGCAGGAGGTCCACAGGCCATGGCAGAACCCAGGACAAGCGGCGGATGGAAATTCAGATTAATTAATGTCTCCCCAAGGCTGCCTTGTCCAAGGAGAGGGAGACCCTGTGTGGAGACATGGAGCACCACAAGCTCTGCAGGTCCAGGTAGGAGGAGGAGAAACAGGACTCACCTGGCTCAGCAACCCGGTGAAGGGACTCCCCATGTGCTCAGCGTGGCTCAGCCCAGCTGTGGTTCAAACCCTCGGGCTGAAAAAGCTGGGAAAAAAAAATCATTAATGTTTTTCTGGTTGAAATTTCTGCTTAAAAACCAAAATGAACCCAGATTCTATTCACTCAACTTTGACTCTTTTTTTTTTCTATTTCAGTTTTACCCCTAAAATGGTGGTGAAAAATGGGAAACAGGAGAGTAGGAACAGCAGAGAGGCTTTAACTCTCAGTAATAAAACATTCAGCTTTCATTTTTAAAAAGTGGGTAAGTTGCATCGTCTGTATATATATGTTAAGCAAATAAATCACACTTTTTGTGGAAAAAGGTCATTTTTAATCGGTAACCAAAGCCTTTTGGGTGCAAGGAACATAATGAAGAGGCACCAAAGAGCATTAAATCAGTTCTGTCTTCTCTTCACTCTGAAGACTCACATTTACTTTAGGGAAGGAAAAGGAAAGCAGGAGATTCTCACAGAGTTCTCACAGTATCAGGATGGAGATGTTCAGCAAAGACTTAAAGCCCTGCCAGGATCCCAAGAGAGGCCAAACCACAGGGAATTAGGACAGGCTTTGGTGTCATTTATCAGCAGAGCCCCGGAGCGGCTGTGGGGGATCCCCTGCAGGGCAATTCCTTTGCTTCCCTGTCTCCTGCCTGGCCCTTCAGAGGGTGCAGAAATGATTAAAGGAGATTCCGGCACAGGTGACTCAGGCTCCCAGGGAGGCAGATGAAGGATTTGGGGGAAGCACCATCATTTCTCGCCCATTTGTGCCTCCAGACCAACGAGCTCCGGCAAGGAGCAGAACCCCTGGGAAGGGAATCCTGTGGGTCATGGGTCAGCCCTGTGGCATCTCCTCATGGCAGGAGTGTCCCAGGCCAGCACAGTGACACAGATCTCCAAGTACCTGACCTATTTCCCCTCGGGCCCATCGTCAGTAGCGCCCTAAGAACCAACGAAGGTGTTTAACCTGAATAACTTTGGCAATACCCACAAAACACCTGAGCTTAAGTGGGTCGGGCCTTCAGCAGAACATGGAATGGGTCCACACCAGCACCTGCAGCCCAGCTGCCCCGATGCCAACACAAAAGGGGATTAAACTCCCAACTTTTCTGAGTAAACTTCCCAATAAACCAATCCCACCTGAGGAAACAAGACAGCTAAGAGGGGGGTCAAGAGGTGAAGGCAACAATTCAACAATTCCCCAAACCAATCCAAGCCTTCTCACAGAACAGTTTGGGTTGGAAGGGACCTTAAAGCCCATCCAGTCCCACCCCTTGCCACAGGCAGAGACACCTTCCACTATCCCAGGATGCCCCAAGCCCCGTCCAACCTGGCCTTGGACACTTCCAGGGAAGGAACATCCATTCTCTGGGCAACTTCCACATTCCCAAGACGGGTCACAGTCCTGATCCACTGAGATGGGAGAGCGAGACAGAAAGAGGGAAAGCAGACAAATGACAAGTGAAAAATGTGGCGTTTTCCACCTCACTGAAGTGGTAATTTCTGCTGCAATCAGCAAAGTGGCTCAGGCTCCATCCAACTTCACCAGCCCCGAGCGATCAGAAGTGACAACATTCCCCCATTCACACTCTCCCTCACAAAGAGATTTGTTTGAATGTGGCAAGAATCAGAAAGGAGCCAAAGCAACCCAGTGTTGCTGCTGGATCAACACCTGTATCACCTTTGCAATCCATGATTCTCCTCTGCTCCCATCGGGAGCTGGAGCCTTTAATAGAAGCTGAAAGATCGTGAGGTGTTTACCCAATTCCAAGAATTAGGACTTAAAAAAAAAAAAAAAAAAAAAAAAAAAAAAAAAAACAACCAACCCAAGTACAACACAGAACAAATGTGATGAGACAGAGCTAAAAATCATGAAAGTTTTCAAGGCTGGTGTTGAAAGAGGAGCCCTTTGTATGTTAATGATCTTTCCCCTTCTGTGCCCAACCGCTACAGGGCGATTCAAGCATTCCCTGCTCTGGGAAAGGGGAAATTAGACATGTCCAAGGACAGCCACACATTCTGGCATGTTGTTCAAACCCGCCCCACCCCAGGAGGCCACCATGAGGGAGCTTGGTTGCTCCGAGCCTCCTTCTTCTCGCTAGTCCCAAAAAAGGAGAGGGAACAGCTCCTTTGAACAGCCCGTGACACCAGGAGAGCTGGGAGTGCTGGGGGAGGGAAGGGATTGGGCTGTACGTGGGCTGGGTGCAATAAGGACCCCAAAGGGGCTGCTCCATCCCTGCAAGTGTTCAAGGACAGGGCTTGGAGAAACATGGAAGGTGTCCCTGCCCGTGGCACGGAGTTGGAATGGGATAGAGTTTAAGGTCCTTTCCATCCCAAACTGCTCTGGGATTCAAAGTGGTGGAGACTGAGGTTGTGGTGCTGTCACTTCTCCTGGATCTCTCCTGTTTTCCCACTGATAAAAGAGGCTGCACACACACTCCTGCATGCATGGGCCCATCCTGGTAATCCCGCAGGATTCCCAGTTGGGGATTTTTGCTCTGTCTCGCTGTTCAAAAGCCCCACGGCAGCGAAGCCCAGAGTGATTTTGTTTTAAAAACAACAACCCAAAAAACCAAAACAGGCAAAAAACCCCAACCCAAAACAGCTTTACTTGTTCCCCACCACCCTGATGGCCTCATGCGCTTGGAGATGGGGATATAATGTCACCATAATAATACATACATATATATATAAAATATCATATAATATTGTGATATAATGAGGGTTCAGTGTCAGCCACAAGGTTTTCCTTCATATCCATGTGGCTTCCAAGACAAGGACGGTCCCTGTGCTGGTGATTTTTACCTGATCATCACCTACTTTTTCCTCTGCTCCTGTGCATTTTGGTGTCAAGCACCACCAGGCTCCCTCCCCAAGACCAGAGCAATCTGCCTGGAGGACCTGTGTGTCAGTGCCAGCTCCTCCCTGTTACACAGCCCTGTGCAAGACACTTCTTATTCCTCAGTTTCCTTTTCTGCACAGAGAGGGACATGCAGAGCTCCTTCCCTTTCCCTGCACCTCAAGGTTCCAGGACTCAGGGGAGCCTTGAACAGCAAGTCTGGCTCTTCCTCGGCTGCAATGCCATTATCTCCAGGGAGTTATTCCTGCTTATTCCAGCGCCAGGGAAATGGTAATCAGCCCCTGTGATAAAATAAGGACTCCACACCCACGGGAGTTCCAGCCTGGCAGGGCCGAGCCTGGCACAGCTCCACAGGCTCTGGAGGAGCCTCCTTCCCTTTGCCCACTGCAACCAGCAGCAGGAACTCCAGCCCTAAACCTGCTTTTAATTTGCAGAGAGGCCCAGGCACCCTGTTCTGTCTGAGCAGAGCCCCTTTTCCCCTGGGCGGCTCTGTTGGAGCCCAAACGCTGCGCTGGGCGATTCCTCCCCACCTCTGTAATTCCAGAGGGGACCAAGCAGCCAAAACGAGACTCCAGGCTTCACAAACCACAGGCCCTTCAGTAAATAAGGGTTAAGGGCTTTTCCAGGCATGTCTATCAATTTTCTGGTGACTCTTTCATCCTTGATTTTTTTTTTTTTTTTTTTAAGACGAGCTCCCTGCCCGACTTCAAACACACAAATAGGTCCTCATGCAAATCGTTCCTTAGGCTTTCAGCATCGACTTTTCCACCATCTCCAAGTGCTCTCTTGGGCTGGGAGTTGGAAAAGGAAGTGATAAAACAGAGCTGATTTTGAAATAAGTGGCTTTGTGCTGTGTTTTACAACACTGGATTACTCTAAAGAAGAAACTAACACCCCAGAACTGATCCTTTGGGATATTTCCCACGTTTTGTTGGGGTAGTAAAGTATCATCCAAGCTTCTTTCAATCTTGGCAGTGTAATTTTGGGTTATTTGATGGTAGACAGCAAAACTCCTTTTCCCCTAAAGTCAAGTTATTTGGGGAAGCCACATCTGTTAAGTGCCATGGCTGGAAATAAAACCCAGCAGTCCTGAGCCCTTGGGCTCTGTCTTATCCTGGAGTATTTACCTTTCTAAGTGTTTATATTAAATAAACCCTTTCTGGAGTTATTCAACATGATAATTATTGGTAGATAATTACCCATAACGTTATACAAGTAATAATAATCCCAGATACAAAATCATTTTTAAATGATGCCAGGTCATGACACCACCCAAGGAAAAAAAAAAACAAAACCTTTCCTAGTTTCCCAAGCACATGTTGTATCTCAGGTAATCAAACCTTAATGACCTGCAGAACATGAGTTTCTCTGCAAAAATATTGTGGCAACATCGGGATATTACCCGGCGAGGTGGAGAAATTACATTCCTGCTTCACACGTGAGGGATCGGGAAGCAAGGCAGAGGAGTGACCTTGTGCTCAGCTCTCAGGGGACACACAGAGGTTCTGCTGGGAGCTCCTCGGTGTAAATCCATTTGGGTTCCACCCGCCTCCTGGGAGGTTTTAGCTGGTAAAATCCGCTTGGGCCTCTGCACACCCTGCTCAGATTTAGCCTGCAGGGGAGGTTTAGCACCCCAGGACCCCAGAGAACCAAGAGAACCGGCACTGGAGCCTGTTCTCCCCAGAGCAGCCGTGTCTGGAGGCAGCAGGGGAAGAGAGGAGTGAGTGGCAGGCAAGGAGGGGAGAAACGAGCCTATAATGAGATGCAAGACAAGTCTACACCACCCAGTGAGCCCCAAGCGAGCTCGGAGGAGGCTGGTGCACCCACACAGCCCACACAGGGAGGCACTTCCTCATACTCAAGGTCAAACACCCCCCTCCAGAAAAATATGCAAAGACGAGGGGCCAGGGAGGCAATCGCTGGGATCCTGGAAGCACCACAGGACAATGGGGTGGCTGAGCAACTGGGGATGGTGGCTGGTGGGACACAGGACCCCACCAAGGCACACAGCAGCTCCCAAACCTGGGGGAACTCAGGATATCAGCAGGAATATGGGGTGGGTCTGCATGGGAGGCAAAGCTGGGGGATAAGGAAAGAGATGACTCCTCCTCTGTGCCAAAAAGAAAAAAAAAAAACAAGATTCAGGAAAACCTACTGGAAGAGGGGAGCACTGATCTCCTAATCACTCCTCACAACCTCGGGAGGCTGTGGCTGGCTCTGTACAGCACAGGGGAGTCGGGAGGAGGGTGGCCAAGGTGACACTGGGTGGCCTTGCTGGTGAGCCCTGGTCCCTCCTGCAGGTGCTGTAGGTGGTCCAGAGCTGCCCTCCCCCAGGAGGAACAGCCTCCTTGTTCTCCAGAGAAAGACATGGAACAAAATGAAAGAGCCCCTTGTGATGACCTGAGCAGGGCAAAGACACCCTACAGAGCACAGTGGGAACTGTGGGCACTCCTGGGGTGCTCCAGCAGCAGGTCCTCACAGGCAGAGGGGTTACCCATCCAAGGACATGGCACCAAGCCAACGGATGGAGGAAGAAGCCTGGCTGGGAGCTGAGGAGGGGCTCTTTGCCAGGAGGAATCACTGAGCCCTGTTGACACAGATTCCCTGGGGAATCCTTGGCTGGGAGTCGGTGACCCCTGGAGATCTGTTTGCTTCCCATTCTGCTTGATCCAGCACAGTCCTTAACACAGAACAAGAACCCCCTGAGACCAGCCTTGGACCTGTAAACCAGGAGCAACGACAGAGTAACTATTAAGAAGCTGTGGCTGCCCCATCCCTGGAAGTGTCCAAGGCCGAGTTGGAGAGGGCTTGGAATACCCTGGGATAGTGGAAGGTGTCCCTGCCCATGGGACTGGATGGTTCTTCCAACCCACACCATTCCATGCACACTGGTCGTGCTCTGTCCCATCAGGATCTGCTCCCAGAGGGATCCAGGTGCTGTCCATGATGGGACCACCACAGACAAGCGATGCTGGGAGGCAGCAGTGTAGGAGTCCCCTCAGCCTGAGCAAAACTCCACCTGCAGAACCACAGCTGCCCTTGCCCTGTCCTCCCACCAAACCCAGCCCTGAGCCCCTGGCGGAGCCTCCCGGTCACAAGGACACGACAGAGCCGGAGCAGAAGCCACCAGGCAGCTCCCGGCGTGGTGCGTCAGCACCGGCCGAGCTGGAAGGTGCCAAGGCCGGCTCTGCTGCCCCGGTAGCCTTGGCAGGGCCCGGGCTGACATCACCCTCCCAAACCCAGGGCAGCAGCTCCGTGCCGGCGGTGCCCGGCGCGGGGCCCACGTGACGCGGAGCTGTGTCAGCAGGAGCGTGTTGTGGCGTGAGACGACATTGCCGTGTCCTCCCTGACATCACCCCGGGCTCAGGGCTGGGCCCACGGAGCAGGTCGTGCCACGAGGGGTTACAACATCCCCGCCAAAGCTGGCTGGTGGGGGGGACCCCAGGCAGGGTCACCCTGAGGGGCAGCAGTGGGGCAGCTCTGCTCAGAAACCCCTCCAAGCAGAGATGTGCCCTCCACACCAAAACCTGAGCATGTCCTTGGGTTCACTCCCTGGTTTAACCCTTCCCAAAACACTCGACTGGGTTTTGTTCCTCAGCATCACTTTGTCAGCACTCCCAGTTCACACCAGCAGGGGCTCTCGGGCCATGGGGTGAAGACTGGGAAGACATCAGTGTCACTGAAAGACATTGGTGTCACTGTGAAGACAAGATGAAAGGAGGTAAACTCCCTCCACAATCCCACCCATGGTCTGGGATGTCCCCCAGGTCTTTTGGTGATTTGGTGTCATGTGTTGCTGGTGGGTTTGATTTTTTTTCGTTCCTTGCAATATAGAAGCAGGGAATGGTTTGGGTTGGAAGAGACCTTAAATGTCATCTCATTCCACCCTCATCCATGGGCAGGAACACCTTCCACTATTCCAGATTGCTCCAAGTCTCATCCAGCCTGGACTTGGACACTTCCAGGCTTGGGGCAGCCACAGCTTCTCTGGGAAATCCATTCCAGCCCCTCACCACCCTCCCAGGGAAGAATTCCTTCCAAAAATATATCCATCTATATTATACGTCCTTGGAGATAAACAGGCTGATAACAAGTTTGACGACCACAGAAGGAACAAGGAAGCCTCATCCATAAGCTCATTAGCATGTGGATAAAAGGGGGATCTCTGCTCTAATGTTTCCCCTTGGTTCTGAGCAAAGCAGTTCAGCACACAGGGAACATCCTGGGGACACCACTCGGAAGGAAATAATGGACCAGAAGGACAGGGATGAAGGAGAACCACTGCCACATCCACATTGAGACTCCATCGCCCACACTAGCCCTGAGGAAACCCTCCTGCCCCACACTGAGGCCCCAGTCCTGCCAGCTCACACTTGGGCAAGGCAAATAACTCCCACATCACTGAGTTTCACCGAGGAAAATCCCCCTTTTGTCTCCAAAGGACTTTCCTGGCTTGTAGACATTGACCCTTGGTCAGCAAGGTGGGCTTTGAGCATCTGGTGGCAAACTGGAGCAAGGAGCCCATTCCCAGCCATTCCCAGTCTCTCCAAGGTCTCTCCATAGGCTTCTCAGAGTGGGGGGATGTCAGAGCATCTGGGAAGCAGGACACAGGCACCCCCTGGACTTTGTCTCCAGGAACAGAGAAAACCCTGCAAAGGACATTTTAGGATATAGAGCCAGGCTGGGACACTCTGGAGCTCCTCTCCAACAGAAACAAGCCCCAAAACGTAGGGCCACAAATTCCTTCACAACATCATTTCCACTTGCTGGGTCACTTTACTGCTACAGGCTGCAAAATGCTCCATAAACAGGCGGAGAAACAGCTTCCCAGCCCATGTGGAGACAAAGGGATGTGCTGCCTGCCCAGCACAGAACAGGCAGCAGGGAACGAGCCCACGGAGAGAGGCAGCTGGTGAGTTTGGAGCAGGGGAGAAGCAAAGGAACAAGCAGGATCTGTGCCCTTTCCTTAAGGAATCAGGGATGTGCTTTTAAGTGCCTTTGTGTGCCTTGGAAAGGCTGACAGAGCCATGGTCTAGACGGGATTCATCCCCTTGGAGCACACGAGGCAGCTTCAAAGACCCGTCCCAGCCCCACTGCACGGATTTAAATACCCAGGGAGGATTGCTTAAGCAAATATCCAAGCAGAATAACGAGGCAGACAGGCCAAAATCTGGGACCTGGCTCCCTGAATGCTCAGGATGTGCAGGGGGAAGAACCAAGCAGGACACCTGCCCTGTTCACAGAGAGGAGAATCCCAGGAGGTTTCTCTCATGGAAAGACAGGTGAAGGACAGCCAGTGGGACACAAATACCAGTGAAGCCTTGGCCCCAGTGAGGACTTGTACTGGTAAGACACTGGGCAGGACTTAGAATAGAAGGAAGACAAAGAAAAGCCATGTTTTGGAGATGGAGAGCTGAGGCAGGAGCAACACAAGAGGTCACAACACCTTTTACACACTGGGATTAAAGTGGGATTCATCCCCTATGCCTGGGTCTGCACAAGGGCAGCTGGACTGTTCCCTCCAGTGCCAACCTGCTCCACCAACAGGTTTTTGGGGGAGTTTGGGGGGCCAGAGGGATATTGTCGTCACAAAAAAAGTGTAGCTGAAACCTGAGCCACTGATCCAGGGAAATACTTGGCCAGGCTTTCCAAAACTCCTGGGCTGGGGGTCTCCTCAGGGAAGGAGGAACCCACTGGGTTTGCCTACTTTAGGGACAATTAATGCTGTTAAAGTACAGCCCCCCTGGGTTCACTATCTTTGTTTGGACTCCAAAACTTCCCAGGAGACCTTGGCAGAACCATCAACGTGAAACCCATGTTCAAAGTGTTATAAAAAGAGAATGTCTTCAGGCTTTAGCACATCACAGCTTCCCAGAACAAAAATAGCATAGGGACCCCTTCCCTGGACAGAAATCTCCAGCTAGAAACATCCTCTAGGCCCAGGGAACAGAGAAGGAAGACCTGGATCTCTCCTTATCCCTTTTTCCATCCAACAGCTGCTCCCACCCAGCACGGGACAAACACGATGCACCAGCACCACCTGGGTGTTGCTACAGCCAGAAAGCAGGGAGCCAAAGGGTTAAGGAACAGATCAGTGCCTGTCATCAACAGCCCTGGATGCGCCCCAAGTCTCCAGGGTTGGTACCTGGGTGCCTGCCCCTGTCTCTGGGGTGGAGTTCTCCTAAACCACAGGGCAGCCTCGCCTGCATTCCTGCTCCCTGAGTGACAGCTCGGCAGCAGCTCCTCCAGCCCCAGCCTTGGCAGGAGAAAAGATGCCTCCTGCAGGGCCAGGTCAGACTCGCCCTGGAAATCTCCTTACTTAGTAGAAACAGGTCGAGGAGCCAGGAGCCAAGGGCTTGGCACCGGCGGCTGTTTTGCTGGAGATGTTTAGGAGTGAAATTGCCAGCTTGCATCTCCTCAGATGTCTGAGCAATATCCTAGCATGGAATTAGGCAGGTAATAAGGGCTTGGAAGCAGGAACAACCACAGCTGGATTAAGATACAGGCACTTTGCTCAGCTGCCTGGCTCGCAGAGAGTCGGGATGACATCAGGCTCTGCTTTCGCTTGGTAAAAGCGTTTCTGGCACTGTTTGCAAAGAGGAGCTGGAAGGAGAGCTGCTGCTCCAGTGGCACTTCCCAAATCCAAAGGCAGGGTCCAGCAGGGGGAAAAGCAGCCATTGGTATTGCTGGAGCCAGCAGGAAGACTCACAGAGGCAGGCCCATGGCCCCCCTGGTTGGGAAGCACTGGAAGAGGCTCCACGCTGGCGGGTGGCAGCTCTGCGGCAACCACAGGCAGTCTCAGGAGTCCCAGACCGCTTCCAGCAGCCCTGGGAATGGCCAGAGGTCGACAGGGATGGGCTTCTCACCTGCTGGAAGCCATCCAGGTCTCTGCCCCCAGCTTTTATCTGCTCATTCCTCAAAACCCTGAGGGCCAAGACAAGGGACCCCACAGCACCCGGGGCCAGCCGAGGGATGAAGATGTGCAGGACTTGGGTGGGTGAGCTCAAGACCCACAGGCAGTTTGGGTGCTCCCAAAGCACCCAGGGTGGGGATTATCATCACACGCTGCATTTCATGCCAGGAACATTTTACCTGTATCCATCGGAACAGGAGGAGGTTTCCTCAGGGAAGGGGGGCCAAACACTGACCTTAGGGGAAGGTCCAGAGAAGAAAGAAGGCTCAGCTGTTGGGGCTGCAGCTGACAAACCAGCTGAGCTCACACAGCCAGGGCTCACCACTTGTAATTTGGGCAGGAACGACCGAGAGGGGATTTTGGGATGCTTGGAGTCAAGCTCTGGCACCCACTGAGGCTATTGCTGCGTGAGATATTAAGGAGATAGACTTGGCCCAAGTGGATTTTTCCTCTCATTCCACCTCTGTCCTGGTATTTACACCTGACATTCAATGGTGATTTCTGACACCACGAGCTCCAAGTGGGAATGGGAATAGGAGAAGCCAATGCTACAAGTTGCCATCTGGCTCCAGTTCTCTGTGGGATCAAGCCAGGTGAAGGCTGGTTATAATTGACCCCAATTCCACAAATAGCCCCAATTGCTGCTAAATAGCAGCTCCAAATCCTTTTGGAATGGTCCCAGGTGTCCCGTGGCCTGGGACGGGAACCTTTTAGCACCCCTGTCTTCCCTCCAAAGAGCCCCCAGAGCATCTGTCAGTCCAAGGAGCTGAAAAGCTCTGGATCAAGTTCTTAATTCCCCTGGAGGGACACAATGGGAGTGTCAGCACACAACAGCTCCCGGGCTGGCACCGTCAGAGGGACCCAAGTGCTAAAACACCACCTGGATTTGCCAGGGAAAGTTGACTCTTGGGGAGGGGCAAAGCCGTGGTCAGGTTTTTTTTTCCTTTATAAAAAGGTTAAACTCAGGGAAGGGAAGGGACCTTAAAGACCATCTCATTCCAACCCCCTGCCATGGGCAGGAACATCTTCCACTAGACCAGGTTGCTCCAAGCCCCACCAACCTCACAGGACCATGTCTGGGACAAGTTTCCTTGCTTTGATGTGCATCCCCCAGACCCAGTGGCCCTCAGGGACTCTGGGCTCCAGTGCTGGCTGTCCATCCAACCCTCCACATGCACCAGGGTACACGGAGCACGAGGGGAGCAGCCCAGCCCCATCCCCAGCCACTCCGTTACCACACAGACACACCAGGGAAGGTCCCACACCCACCCCAACGTGGTGCCAAACGGCCAACCCCAAACATCAGTTCCTCTTCCTACTCCTTAGGAATGTCCCACAGCCATGGCTCCTAGGGAAGGTTCCACAGCCCTGCCCCTGCTCCTTGAGAATGCTCCTGAACCCTGCCCCAGCTCCTTGGGAAGGTCCCACATCCCTGCCCCGGCTTCTTGGGAAGGTCCCACATCGCTGCCACGGCTCCTTGAGAAGGTCCCACA
Organism: Myiotriccus ornatus; assembly: GCA_036023395.1. Lineage (NCBI taxonomy): Eukaryota > Metazoa > Chordata > Aves > Passeriformes > Tyrannidae > Myiotriccus > Myiotriccus ornatus. The sequence continues at coordinate 38,094 of JAYRBT010019475.1, read as the reverse complement.
TCGCTGCCACGGCTCCTTGGGAAGGTCCCACATCCCTGCCACGGCTCCTTGGGAAGGTCCCACATCCCTGCCACGGCTCCTTGGGAAGGTCCCACATGGCTGGGGTGGCTCCCTGGGACATCCATCAGGCTGTGGAGCCTCGGGCCTGCCCTGGGAGCGCTGGGATGCTGCCAGGGAGCGGCTGTCCCGCCGGGCAGCCAAGGACCTGTCACCGGCCCTGCCAGAACCAAAGACAAATGGGCCCATCACCCGAAATGGCCCTTAATGGGCTGCAGGAGGCCACGGCCCCACGTGTGAATTCCTCTCTAATCGCTCCAAATTGTCCAATTTGTTGCAGAGCTGGGAAGGAACTCGAGGTGCAGAGTTTTCTTCCCGGGCCCCGCATGGAAATAATTTTGCACTTGTGTGGAGGTTTCCTGGAGAAAACGGAGGGGGGAAAAAGAAGCAGTGAAGGGAAAGGGGGAACCTTCAGCTGAACAATTGGGGCTTTTCATCATTTTTCACTTAATGCCCCTTGTCTTGAGGAGGGGAGAAAGGGCAAGGATCTAAGGAGGTTGAATGGGAGCGGGTGGGGCAGGGAGGTTCCAGGTGGGGGTTAAGAGCAGCCTGGATCCAGCATTGGGAATAAGACCCGGAGAGGAGGATGAGACTCTGCCCACGGGAGCTCCATGAGGTGAAGCTGAAAGAAAAAGGAATTCAGGGGGGAAAAGAGCCTTAAGAAAGAACTTCCATGGGTGCCAGGATATCCATGAGGAATCCGTGCTGGGACAGTGATGCAGAGGGTGGGTTCCTGATGCATCTTATGAGTTTCTCCCCCTCTGGAAGCTCCAGCTCCTGGAGGCTCTTGTGGAGAGAAGAATTTCCCTTTCTGGCACCAGCAAAGCTTGGGGATGAGGCCTGTGCACACCGAGAACGCACCCAAAAGGTGTGGGGTTGGAAAAAGGTCTTATTTTGGGGAGAGAGGGGAAAGATTCAGAGGGTTTTCAGTGCCTAAAACTGAAATTTGAGAAATGTGAGTTGAAACTCCCATGTGAGTCAGGGCAACCCAGTGAGGCTGAGCCAAGCACTTGGTAAAACATGGAAAATCAGTTTTGCTGGTGGAAAGGCCAGGACAGGCAGCAGGCCCGGGGAAGGTGGTTGATTCCAGAGCACCCATCTGCCCCAACAGGGAGATTAAGTCACACCTGCAGCCTGAATGGCACTGGGGAGATAACAACCAGCTTCCTGCCCCCTTTATTCCAAATTAAGCTCCTTAACCCCCCTTTTAAAGCCTGGGCTGCCCCCTCCTCTCCAGCCCCCCGGGACCATCCCTGTGTCACACCCGCTATTGAAAAGCCCCATTGTTCTGCCCCTACCTCCTTCACCTCTCTCCTGTGATCAGCTGCTATGGCTCTAATTATCCTGCTCCCTGCCTTCTGGACTATCAAGACATTCAATCAAAGGTCACCTGGGTCATCTTTCATTGGGAAGAAGAGACTACACTGGGAAGGTAAAGTTTCCGAGCGTCCTTTGATGCTGAGCTGGCAGGAATTACAGTCCAGCTCTCCCGGGATATTCAGCTCTGGTGGCTGCTCCGAGGCACTGAAAGGTCCCTCTCTTGAGCTATTTTTTTTCTTTTTTAATTATTTATTCACTTTCTTGTTAATTATCAAATTATTGAGGGTTCTGCAAGTCCATCTAGAAACAAGAGTGGTCTCCTGGAAAACAACTGTCACCCTCCTGGGCCCATCCAGGTGTCAGTGCAGGTCCTGCTGACACCTTGTGTCCTCCTAGCTCTTTTGGACCAAGATCTTGAGTCTTCTATTGATTTTGGCTTTTAAATACTCCCAGGCACGTGGTGGGATTTTGGGGTGTCCTGTGCAGGGCCAGGAGCTGGACTCAATGATCCCACTGGGTCCCTTCCAACTCAGGATATTCTGGGATTTTATAACTCCAGTTTGGGTCTTTCCAACTTGATGGGGAAGGATCTGCTGCACTCCAAGGTCTCCTGGGAGGAGCTCACCATTCCTGTGCTCCAGAGCCATTCTGGAAGAGCCATCACAGGCAACTCAAGTTGAAGACTGTTGGAGGCACCTCTCACCACATCCAGCCAGAGCTTTTAAGGGAAAAAAGCTCAAGAGCATCCAAACGGGAAGGAAATTTCCATGAAAGTTCAGTGCAACGGGAGCTCAGAGCTTGGATAAATCAGGGAGCTCATTTGAAGACTCTCCAGGCTGAAAAGCCTCACGAGTGCCCAGCAGTGACTCTGTCCCTGGGCACTCTGCAGGGACACTCTGCCTCTTCCTGCCCAACATCCTCATCCCAGAAACCCCAAACAGGGTCAGGAAGCAGCCAAAAGCACTTCAGCTTCCCCCATCTGAGGAAGGGAGATGGTTTCTCCTTGTGTGCAGCTGATGAGACCCAGGACAGAAGTGCCCTCAGTGCAGGGTGTCATCTCCTGTCCAATTGCACAGAGAAAGAGATTCCAGCCCAGCTCCAGGAGGATCACAATGTGGAGGGAAGGACAGTCTGGATGTGCTCCATCATCCCTCCTGAGGCTTCCAGGGACTGGAGGTTAAGAACTTCCCAGCCATGTGGAGTTTGAGACTCATGGCTGGAAAAGAAATCACTGCCTGGACTCAGACTCACCACACACCCCCTGGGACAAGGTTTATCCAATTTGGAACCTTCTTCTTCACCAGTTTTGCTTCCTTTCCTTCCACCCTCTTCTTCCTGCTCCTTTGAAATCCACAGCTTTATGGAGGTCCCAAGGCTTGGCACATTCTCCGTCCTGCTTCCCTCTATTGTCTGCTTTTCTCTCAGATAAGACTCTTCCACCTTGAACAGGAGAGAAAAAGAAAGAGCCAGGAGAGAAAAGAAAGAATAACCCAAAATGTCCCGGAGAGATTTGGTTATGACCCACCATTCTTGCAAAAAAAAAAAAAAGCTCAGACATCAAAGCAACAGAAAACTGGAGAGTTAATCAATGTTTTTACCCGGAAAAGCCTCTCCAGGTGATGTGTTTCCCTCAGTACTGGTATTTTAATTCAGAAAACAGTGATTTCAAGAGAATGTTTGAATTAAAAAGATGGGAAACACTCACTAAAACCTCACTGTTTCCACTTCTGAGACAGCACAAGTGAATCCCAAAAGACAACACGGACAATAAAAGGGGATTAAGGAAACACAATATATGAGGAAAGACTTGGTGCGTCCTCACACCAGGAACTGCCATTTGGCCCTGGGCAAGGAGGCTGGAAAGTGCTGGTTTGGTAAGGAAGGGAAGAATTGTGTCCACTCTGTGGCAAATGGAGTAGACTGACACGGCCCAGGCGCAGCAAGAAGGTGTAGAAATGGGACAGAGCAGCCCTGGGTTATCCTACAGACCCCAGAAGGAGCAGAGAAGGAGTCCAAGATCTCTCCCACCAGAGAGACAAGTGGTGCCCAGGCTTCCCCTGGCATCCAGAGGATGTAAAGTGGGATGAGCCACCCTTTGGAGGCATCCACGGGTGAGTGCAGGAGCCTCCAGGGGCTGCACTCCTGACTCAGTCACCTCTAGGAGGAAAACCAGGTGGCAACGAGCCCTTGGAGTAAATGTGCAAGTCCACAACAAGGGGTTTCCCCTCCTCTTTCCTAATTCCTTGGCTCAGGGGAGGTTTCCACCTGTTCCACGAAAGGGATGGGAACCCTCTGGTCCTGCTGGTGAGTGGGGCTGAGGTAAGACCCAGCCCAGGTGTGCTAGGGGATGCTCTGAACTAGTCCAGGTGGGATGGGGATGCTCTGAACCAACCCAGGTGGGATGGGAATGTTCAGTCTCAGCCCAGGTACCTTGGGGATGCTCAAAACCAACCCAGTTGTGTTTGGGATGCTCAAAACCAACCCAGGTGTGCTGGGGATGTTCTGAACCAGCCTGGACACCCCTATCCCAGGGGAGGATTATGCTGGAATTCTGCAGACTGGAGGGGACACTCTTTCATGTCCCTCTGCCCATGTGAAGAATTCTGGAATTTTTCAAGGAGAAGCCACTCGCAGTTTAAGAAAAAAAAAAAAAAAGGCACAAAATCCCAACATCGATAAGCTTGGAAAAGGAGAAGAGACAAGACTTGATCTTACTGTGTGGGAGAACATAATCACAAGGGACTTGGTGCCAGGGAATCGATCCCAACCGTGGCTGCAGGGGCTGGAAAACCTGTGGATTTTATAATTCCTGTCGATTTTGGGGAGCAGGGAAGCAAAGGGAGGATAGGGTGGGACGCATCCAGCAGGGCTGGGGGAAGGAAGGGCCGCCTGTGCCTTTAATTTCTGCAGCCCAGGTTTTAGAACTGCAGCTTTGCTTGGAATGCTGCTGAGTGTGTAGCCCTGGGACAAGTGCGATCCCTTTGATTTGGCAGACTGGAGCCTCTGCAGGTTGCTTTGTGGGTGCATTTCATAAGAAAACAGAGGAGGCAGCAGTCCTGCCCTGCAACAGCCTCCAGACATTCTGGCCCGGGTGCTGCCAAAGCAACAGCCAAGAAAGGCACCGCCTGGAAGAGTGGAGTTTCAAGAAAGCCTTCTCTGGTCGGGATGTTTGCCCAGCTTGCAGAAACCTTGGCTGCAGCCTGGTTTCTCCATTCAAGGCTGAAAGGTTCCTGCAGGTAATTACACAAATTCTGCCTCCCTGCCCCCTCTCTTCCAGCAGCCTTTGCTGCTCAGCGGTGCTGGGATGGAGCAGGAACATGCACGTTATGGGAACTGCAGCTGCAATTCAGATTTCCCAGGATGGAGCCTCAGCTCCACCACGAGGAGCAACGGCACTCGGAGGTGCAGCTCTCCGAGGCTCAGCCCCTATGTCCATCCGTGCAGCCTCCAGAAGTATTTTGACACAAACACCTGAGAGAACCTTAAATCCAGGTCCTGAGATGGGTAAATACAAAAAGTGGGATTTTCTGATGGCCCCAGCGGGATCTTATCTGGGGGTGCCCAGAGTCCAGCCCAACACCATAGAGGGATCCTTGGGGTCTTTTGCCTTTTTTGTGGAATCACAGAATATCCCAAGCTGGGAGGGACCCCCAAAGATCATGGGAGTCCAGCTCCTCACTGGAAAACAGAACCGAGTTTCCTTTGGGCCACGCCGTGGATTTAGGAAGGAAGCGCCACGGGCATCTTGTCACATGAGAGTGTAAATTCAGGTGTTGTGATCCAGTGCTAGGCAAATTCTCCCTGGCTGGAAAGGAGTAACAACATGCCCTTGGGGTGACTCAGCCTTTCCTTGGAGCCCTTAATCCCTGTTGCTCCCCAGCCCCGCTGGACTGTGGAGCATCCTCAGGAACCCACGGAGACGAGTCTGTGTTGAGTGAGTGTCCCAACAGGCTTGTGATTCCCTCTTCCAAAAGATGTTCAGTGCTGGACACTGGGAAATTGGTCGGGTGATGGGAAGCAGCAGGTGATGTTCCCGTGGGGATGCTGTTCCTGTGGGGATGCAGGGTGTGATGGATCACCCCACCCCACACGTGTCTCCCAGAGCAGAGGGAAGTCTGAGCCCAGCACGATGCAAATGCCAGTGTTCCTCTGCAGAGAGTTCCTTGTCCAAGTGAATCAGGCTGGAAGTGGAGCTGAAACAAAATCCCGTCTGCAAACACCTGAAAAAGCTGGAAAAGTTTGAGGCCAGCTCCAGAATCAAAGGCTTGGCCCCAAACACATCAGCGCTCATGGAAAGACTCCCATGGCCTGGCCTGGATTTTCCATTAGGTCCGCAAAGCTGGGGCCGAGTGCTGCATCACTCTGGCTCTCTCACATCCCAGGAAGGTTCCCTGGCTCTGGGTCCTGGCTTTCCTCCCTCCCCAGCCTGGCAGCCCCTGGATCGGGATGTGCTGCTCCAAGCACCCACAACCTGACTCGTGTGTTCCCCCCGGCACCGATCCCACACGGCCCTGATCCGGCTCCAGTCAGAGGGGAAGGAATTCCTGTGCCTGGAGAAAGTCCTTGGCAGGTTCAGGGGGCTGCAGGGACTGCTGTGGGATGGGAGACATTCCAGGCACCCACCACTTTCCCCCGGAGAGCTGCAGGTCACTGTTAATCATTGCCTTGGCTCATCTGGGCATCAAAAAGGCCAAGCAAACATTGGGCTGGAGTGAGATCAGGACAGAAAGAGCCAGGTGGGGTCTCGAGGGCTCTGAACTGCCCTGGCAAAGGATTTGCTTCTTGGCACGGGCTGGTGTCACCAAGCTGGCATTGCTCCTGCCGGGTCCTTCCCATCTCCCATGGCTGATCCTCCCCCAGCAGCGCATGGCGCTGGTGTTCCCCAGGTCCTGAGGAGGTCAGAGAAGCCCCCCGGGCTTGTGTGGAGCTTTTCATGCCAAAAACAACTGCAGCCAGCAGTAGGTAAGTTGGAATCCGAGGGAAAAGCTTGGAGTAGCCGTGGCCAAGGCTGCCCTGCTGTTCCTCCAGGAGCAGGCAGACTGAGGAGACTCCAGCTCCCACAGACGTGCTGGTGCCCCAACCCAATCCCTTACAGAGGTGCCCACAGGCCACTTCCACACTGTACAGTGTCATTCCTGATAAAACCTTTTCCCTGCTTCCATCCAGAGCCTGGTAAAGCCAGAAAGCTCCGAGCTGTGGTGCTCACGGGCCTGACTCAAGCACTGCACCAGTGCCGGAGCGTGGCTGGGGAGCAGGATGGGTGAAGGGAGGAGTCAGGGAACGTGTTTTACAAGAGGGTTACACAACCCTTCACCTGGCACAGAGGCCTCTGGCTCCCTCACGGGTCCCCCCCGCTTTTAATAAGGAGAAGGAGACCTGCACATGGTGCTGTGGGGAGTTTTGCCTTTCCCTGATTAAATGTGCTCTAAATTAGATTTCCAGGGGAAAATGTTAAGATAGAGGCAGAGAGAGGTGTCCCATGAGGATAAGAACAAACCCAGGGGGTAAGACAGGGAAACCAGGTGCCCACCAGGCACATGGGAAGGGACCTTCTGGACCACCATGTCCAGGTATGACAGGAACCTGGAAAAAGCTGCAAAAATCCTTTTCTTAAGTGCCATCTGGGGTTTTGCCCCCTCCTGTTCTGACTTGGACACTTGGAGAGTTGGAAAACTCATCACCAGCAATCACTGCTGTCCAGTTCTTCTCCCCACCCTGCCTTTGGAGAAGCTCAAGAAAGGGGGATGGAGGAGACGGCCCCGTTCACACCCGTGTCCAGGGCTCTGCTGGCACATCAGCCCCTCCACAGGGCAGACCTGCGGTGTGCGGAGGGACAGCTCTGCTGGCTGTGCCTGGGCAGCCCCAGGAGTCACCCAGGCTCTGGTACAACCAGTTCTGCTCGGAGCTGAGCCTTGCCCTGCACCTCGTTCTGCTGGCAACCTCGGCGCTTTCCGCCAGGCACTTTTGGTCATACGACCTCCTGGCTTTGTGTTCCCAAAAACCCCACGGCTCGGCCCCTCGGATCCTGCTGCTCCCAGCCCCTGGCAAGACCCCAGAGTGTCCAAGGGGACAAGGGACCACAGTGGTGGCTCGGGGAGGGCTTTAGTGTTGGTCACCAGCAGTGAGGGCACTGGTGCCACGCCAGCGCAGCTGGAGCTGGAGCGAAGCCCATGAGATGCTGCCACGTTTCCCAGGGCTGTCGTCACCCCCTGCCCATCCCCTCCTGCCTGACTGGGTGTCCTTTGGGATATCTGTGTGGGATTTGGGCAGCACCAGGAGCAACGTGACCCCGCTCCCTGGCTGGGGCTTCCTGGGGCTGCCACAACACAAATAATAAATAATAATTAGGCTGGGCTCAGCTGCCAGAGGAGTGGCTTGGCTGCAATCACCGAGCCCGGCGTGGGCCTTGCTTATCCCAGTGAACCGGGACAGGGAGGAGGAGGGAAGAGGAAATCCACTGCAAACACCCACCCTCTTCCTCCTGTGTAGGAGGGAACGTGCAGAGCGAGAGTCGAGGCGCCAGCTCGTTTTCCTTCTGATACAAAGCCAATTGCTGCTCTGGAGCCGCTCCTGGGATGAGCTGGGCCTGGTGTTTACATGAATTATTATTATTCATTAAGATTATCTTGTGGTTAAAACACAGCAGAGGGAAGTGAGCGATATGTTCCTGGCTCTGCCGCCGACTCTGAGCATGGCCCTGGGCAACTCACTTTCCCTCGTTCCTTGCCGGAAATAAATATATTTTCGGGCGAACAAACAGCGGCATTGAAATGAGGGGAAAATGACACAGATTATGAACATCTGCATAAATACCTGATCAACATCCAAAATCCCAAGGAGAAACAACAACACAGCTCAGTCTCCATGTTCAGCGAGAGCCGCTGTTGTTCCTTTTATTTGCTAATGTAGCCCTGAATGGGGCTTGGTGGAAGTGTTGCAGCAATTGCTGGGGGCCTCAGTTTTCAGCTCGTTCATATTCTCTCAGATGCTCACAAGTTTTCCAGTCCAGAAAAGTTGAGGGAATAGGGATGAATATGTTAAACCTGTGAAAACGAAAAGCCTCGCAATGAAAAGGGAGGGTGCAGTGAAAATATGGGATTCCTTGATGTGGCCTGGCCACTTCACACCATTCATGTGGCCTTGGGAATTCTTGCTGAATCCAAATTTGGGAGGAACTCTCCGGCCTCCCTCTCCCCATGTGACAGCCACGGGAGCAGGGAGAGATGAAGGGATCCCAGCCGGCTCCTGGATGGGGTTCCCTACTCTGCTGTCCCAGTGGGGGATGAAAGCAGCTTCTTTCTGCCCAAATCTGACAATTTTACATCAAATAAAAGGCCCGGGTTGCCTTTCAAAGAAGTAAAAAAAAAAACCAACCCACCAAAATCAAACCCAACTATTTTAATTGACTCTCCCTGCTTTCCCTGAGGGGAGGGAGGAGAAATGATGCAATTCGAGGAGGGAGGTGGGGACAGGGGCAGGAGCACGAACTGGATCCAGTTTTGGGAACAAATGGCCGAGAATGTCCTCAGACCTCCTACCCCAGGGGCTGAGCATGGCTCAGATAGGAGGGTGCTGCATTCTTTCCCCTCCATGATTTATGGAGATCCCTCCAAAAGCCCTGCTCTGCTTTCTGCACATTTCCTCCCTCAGCCGGGGCATCCTTTAATTATCCTGTTTGTAAATTTGCAATTAATTAATTAGCCCGTGTCTGAAAGGGCTTAGAAAATGTAAGTGTGGCTGGGTATTGTTAATGTCAAGTTCAATTATTATCATTAAATATTTATCTGGAGCTGTAACCAGTGGCTGGTGCCTGAGAGAGATTAAGGGAGATACTGTTCCTGCCTGGAAGGGCTTGTCATCCAAATGAGACAGAGGGAGAACACAGAGATTGACAAAAGGAAAGGACTGAGATGGAAAGGATTGAGCGACTGTAAATAAAGACAACTGTGAGTCACACTGTAAGCAAACACCTCCAAGCAGGTGGTGGAGAGAAGCAGAAGAGGGACCCAGGTGGGTCAGACCTGTCGAGGTGCTGCTTTGGGCGGGCGTGAGGAGCTCCCTGGGGAGGTCTGGATACCTGGCACTGTCTCTCTGCAGGGTAATTTGGAATACAGAGAACGCTCAGGGCAGCAGGTTCTGCCCCAAACTCCCTGCAGGTAAACACAGAACACAGATCCCCTCCCAGCCCCCTGGGCTCCGGGCAGGAGGGAGCAGCTGGATGGATCCCCGCGTGGAGCGAGGGGGATGTTGAGGCTTTGCAGCAGAATTCCAGCAGGCACAGAAGCGCACCATGACTTCTGGCACTCTCAGGGAAGGGCAGATTTGTCCCCACAGAGCAGGATTAACATGCCAGCCCTTCCCTCTCCTCCACACACCTCACCAGCCCCTTCCCTGCTCCCTGGCCTGGCTCCAGGCACAGCTGGGATCTCTGGGCAGGAGGGAGGCGGCTTTTTTGAACCCCAATCTAGCTGGGGGAGGTTTGGCAAAGAGAATGCCCACTGAGGGTGGGGTGAACCCCTTCCCTGCCTACCTGGATCTGTGTCCCTGTGTCCCTGCCATCCCAGCGAACACTCCCTGGGTGACACGCTGCCTCCGGGACAGCCTTGCCCAACGATCCTGTGGGGAGAGGAAAACAAACAAGGATCCCGTGCTCCTCATTGCACGTTGGGAGGTGACATGGTCACAAAAATACGGGAGAGCAGATTTGCCAAGAGGGGAACAGGAGTGAGCAACAGAGGAGCTGGTTTCCTCCAAGTGTTCACTCCGTGGCCTGGTGCAAATTTGGGTTTTCTATTGGTTAGGAATCTGAAAACAACAGCTCTGCTCCTCTGGGTACTGAGAGCTGCTCCAGATGGGTCCAGGTCCTGATTCCCCACAGGCATCACACAGGTCTGTCCTGTATCCACTCACAGATTCTGTAACTGGGGCTTAGGAATCACAGAATCACACACTGGTTTGGGTTGGAGGGAACTTAAAGCCCATCCAGTGCCACCCCTGGCCACGGGCAGGGACACCTTCCACCAGCCCAGGTTGCTCCGACCTGGCCTTGGACACTTCCAGGGATGGGGCAGCCACAGCTTCTCTGGGAAATCCATTCCAGCCCCTCACCACCCTCCCAGGGAAGGATTTCTCCCCAGTATCCCATCTGTCCCTGCCCTCTGGCAGTGGGAAGCCATTTCCTGTGCCCTGTCCCTCCATCCCTTGTCCCCAGTCCCTCTCCAGCTCTCCTGGAGCCCCTTTAGGCCCTGGAAGGGGCTCTCAGGTCTCCCTGGAACCTTCTTTTCTCCAGCTCTCCCAGTCTGTCAACCCTGATCCAAACATGGCTCTAGTGACTTATTCCCAAGAGCAAGGAATTTTCCCAGCCTCGGCAGTTTCTATCCACTGGGATAAAGAGAGCTGGGTGGAAAACAATCCTCAGTTTCTGGCCTTGGCTGCAGCTGTTGGTATTAAACTAGCCGGAGCGATGAGAAATCGTCCTGGGTGATAAGCACCGTGTAGATAAATTGGGTTATAATGAGCCTTTAATGGTTATCTGGTGCTTTATAATGCCAAAGAACTAATCAAACATTACTTAATCTTTACAGCGGCCCTCTAAGCATTATCCTAGAGATGGGGAAGCCAATGGTGCCTTGCCCAGGGCAGGAGCCCAAGGGTTTGTGACCCCCTTGTGGTCCCTGCCCGTGTCCACAGCGCCTGACCTGGATTTCTGAGGCACATCAGGCTGCAGGGAGGCAGGGAGGGGCATGTCGAAATCCCGGGAAGCTGTGTTTACTGGAAGCAGCCTCCACACGGATGCCACACGCTGGGATGTGGCAGCCTGGTCAGAGGTGACACGTGGTGGCCGAGGTCGCTGCGTCCAGCTCAGCCAGCCATCAGAAGGAAGGAATGCAGCAGGGCATCCAGTGACATCCATGGTGGGATGAACCCTCTGGATTTAGAGACAAAGCAGGGAGGGGAAAAAAACCAACCTCAGAATGGGCAAAGCAGGCTCCCAAAATCTGCTGCCAGTGAGTCCTTGCAGGGTTTCTCCTGCCCTGCCACTGCCCACACAGCCTTGCCTTAAATACTTTCTGGGGGAGATCCAAATCCTTGAAAACCAACAGCCTGGAGAGGCTCCATGGCTTGGATTTTGCTTCACCAGAGCTGGCCCAGGACTCCAGTGGGCTAAAACATGGACTGGCTGGCTCCTGATCGAGAGCCAGCTCCTTTAAAGCCCATTCAGGTCCATCCCCATCCTGCTCCAGCCCCGGCAGGGACTAAACACTGGCATTCCCGCAGATAGGGAACGTGATCCCACAGATCCCAGCTGTGTCCCTGTGGTTTTCTCTCCCCACCAGGCTTGTCGACATGGAGCCACTCTGGAAAATTAATTCAAGTGAATTAAAAGCATGAATTTGAAGTTGATCAGTTAAAGCCCGTTAAACTCATGATTCAGATTTGAGAACGAAAATGGGTTCAATTTAATCTGGTTCAACACACTCTCCAAGTAAATTAAACCAAACCACATTAAAGCCATTTTAATTCTCAATAGGCATGTTTAATGTGGTTTAATTTATCCACTTTCAAAGTGAATGCAGATTAACTCTCCCGAATGTCCCCAGGTACACAAACCCTGCTGCAGGAAGCAAAGATGTGATTTAAGTCCACCAGTAAAACTCATCAGGAGTTTGGATCTGGACTGGGACCAAGCCCTGATTTAACACTCCCTCCCGGCTAAATCCACACTGCAGTTCCAGGTCTGGAAGCAGCAGGTAACTCTCACCTGGAAGGATTCGGGACTCCAGGAGGATTCAGGGACCCTCCGGATGTTGGGATGAGCGTGGGGGGCAGCCCAGATCCTCCAGGTGGGTTTTGTCCGGAGCTGGGAGCATCCCTGCAAGGCCAGCCGAGATGCTGGGATGCCATCTACAGGGATAATCCAGCTCAGCACAAGGTCCACGGGGCACACTCAGCTCCCTGGAATCCAGGGCCAGGCACATCCCAGGAGTCAGAGCCTGGCACTGGGATGAGCTCGGGAGCTCAGGCCTTTGTGTGGCTGCTCAGGAAGGAGCTCTTTGCAAATGCAGAGCCTGGGGGGGATGGATGTGGAGCTCTCCTGGAAATCCAGACCTCCAACTGCTTCAAAGGTATCAGCCAGGCAGCTCTGAGCACTTCCAAGAGCAGAACAGGCTTCTCCAAGCACATTTTACCAGCACGCTCCATTCCCTCCAAAAAACCATCCCTTTATCCCACAAGAGCAGAGCACCAGCTCTGGTGCTAGTGGGAAACCGCTGATCCATGAGGAATCAGCTCCTGATCCCGGTGAGGAAGGTGAGGAACTGAGAGGGCACTATCCCTTTCCCAAATCTCTGCTCAGCCAGCACTGCTGACCCCACAGGGTCCTGTCAGTGGGATCAGCGTCGCTGAGGGCTTGGAAAGCTGAGCCTGGGGCTTAGTCCCTTCTTACCTTCAGCTGGGCTTAGTGCCAGGGTGCTTTCTATGCACAGGAGGTAGGTTCGCAGGATTTTGTGCCAGTGTGTACTTAACCCCAGAGGTAAATAATAGCTCTGCATTCAGCCGGTAATGCCATTAATTGCCCTCACATTACCTTTCCCTTTCAGGCTGCACAGGAGGAATCCCAGCCGGGTGTCAGGGCAGGATCAGAGATGGCCCCTGAGCTGCACGTTTTTGTCCTGAGCAGGAGCCCTGGTGAGGTTGAAACTTCACAGATCCTGTCCAGCTCCAGGCTCCTGGTTTTCTCAGCCACGTGCCAGCTTGGGCTTTGCCTCCCATCCCGTTGGACTTCATGATACTGGAGGTCTTTTCCAACCTTAATAATTCTGATTCTATAAACCCTCCCTGCAGGAGCACCAGGAGTTCACACAGATCACGGATTTCTCTGCACACACCCCCTGAATTCCTGCTACACTCCCCCTTACCCCAGACAAGCAGCTTGGGCTCTAAAAGGGCTGTGGACACCCCATCCCTGGAGGTGTGCAAGGCCAGGTTGGACAGGGCTTGGAGCAGCCTGGGATAGTGGAAGGTGGCCCTGCCCATGGCAGGGGTGGGACTGGATGGGCTTTAAGGTCCCTTCCACTCCAGACCAGCCTGTGATTCTGCGATAGATGACTTTAGGCACCCAGTCCTCTCCTCCAAGCCTCTCCTCATCCCTATCCATCCCACAAGGGAACAGAGAGGTTTTTCCTCTATGGTCTTTGCCCACAGATTGCAGCACCAGGAATTCCACAGCCACCCTGGACCTCCAGTGTCTGGGAAATCCATTACAGCCCCCAAAACATGGACAACTCTGGCTGGATCAGCCCCAGAGCAAGGCCAAGGGGCATGGAGAAGGAGAAGAGGTAGCCCAGAGTATCTGCTACTCAGGGGCTTAACTGAGGCTGCATTTGTGGGCTGCTGAGTAATTACAGGAGAAGATCTTTATCAGGCTGGGTGGTGGTTCCTGCTGTTGATATTGTGGCAAAGTGATTAAGAGGAGAGAGGAAAACAAGTGTGATCCCTGCAGCCACTGCTGGGGTCCTGGCACCCCTTGGCTGACTGTGATCCCACGGGATCCAGCAGCTGGACAAGGCTCAGCCCTCACCCTCAGGGTGTGAGCACCAGGGAAGTGTTTCATCGCACCCCCTTGGGAGCACAGGGCCTTGGATCCCTCTCCTCCAGACTGGGAAGGCAGCATGGAACTGGGATGTGTCACTGACCCAGGGAGATACACCCACAGAGAGGTGTAACGAGAGACACCTGGGTCAGGACACACACCTGGGTCAGGACACACACACCTTGATCAGGACACACACACCTTGATCAGGACACACACCTGGATCAGGGCACACACCTGGATCAGGGCACACATGGCTCCAAGAGGCAGTGAAATCCATGTGTGCAAACCCAGCCAAGGGAAGGGATGTGCATCCAGGGAGCCAGTCTCATTTTGCAGTTGGATGTGCCGTCTACCCCCGCTAAAAAGGTTAAAACTAGTGGTTTGCCTCCCAGCTTTGCTCCTTCCCTGCAGCAACCCCACTGGCCTTGTTGCTCCTTGGATCTCACCTTCATCCCACCGGCTGGATGGGCTGCAAGCGGTGCCACCACCAGCACCTCGTGTCCACCCTGGCCTGGGGCACCTGACGTGCTGCTCTTCATTCCAGCAGGATGAAGAGTCCTGCGAGTTTCCATGGGCTGACCTTGCATCACCAGCAGGGAATTTCTCCGGGGCGCTTTGCTGGGAGCAGTAAATCAATCCCTGTGGTAACCTGAGCCCAGTTCCATCCCGTGCCTGCCAGTGTGGTCACCCAGAAACTGCCCTTCTCCTGTGCACCAGCCAGCCCCAAACCAGCGCAGCAGTGAAGGGGCTGGGAGTGCTCTGTCAGCACTTGGGAACGCGGGGCTCGCCAGGAGTCCCAGCAAACTCCACCGCGGAGCCTCATGTCCCTGGAAACACCAAGGAGAGGGTGGCCGCTCTGCCCCCAGACATCAGCGTGGTGTCTCCGCAGCTCTCCCAGCACGGGCTCCCTGGGCGGGCTGCGGCGGGGAGAGGCAGCGCTGGGCTCCGCGCTGGCTCCGCGGAGCCTGTCCCGGCTCCCGGCGGGGAGGGAGCCAGATCAGCCGCATTCCAGGGCACGAGGTGCCCTGTGAAGTGGGAAGGCCCCGGGCCAGACCGCTCCTAAATCCTGAAGGTGCCAGAGCGGTGTGGGTTGGAAGAACAGGTCGGGGCTGCGAGGGGAGCGTGGGGACGGTGTTTGTGCTCCGCGGTTGGGAAAGAGGGGAGGGGGCAGGGAAGGAGGGCGTGGGGGCGGCAGTGGGACCTCGGATGTCACCTCTGCACCTGAGCCATGCCCTGGCGGTGCAGGGCTGGCACAAACCACTGGGACTGAGGAGGGAGGAGGAGGAGTGATCCAAAGGGGTTGCGTTGTGCATTCGGCAGAGGACACCCATGCTCAGTGCCTGTGGGGAGCACAGGGATGCTGGCATGGGGCTAAGCCCAGCTTAGCTGGCCTGGGTGGACTTATTCCACCTTGGTACCACGCTGACCCACTCCTCTGGCATCGGGATTGAAGTGACTTTGCACCTGGCAGGCTTGGAGTCTTGGGAAAATGACCACTGTGGAGAAATGGGTTTCAGAACCATTGGGAAAAGGACCATTTGGGCACAAAATTGTGGAGAAATGGGTTTCAGACAGGCTTGAAGGGGGTAAGTTTGGTACCAGGAGTGATCCCAGTGCTGATCCCTAAAAGCTGAGATGCCACAGGGTGTTCTGGCTGCCCCTGGATCCCTGGACGTGTGCAAGGCCAGGTTGGACGGGGCTTGGAGCAACCTGGGATAGTGGAAGGTGTCCCTGCCCATGGCAGGGGTGGGACTGGATGGGTTTTAAGGTCCCTTCCAACTCAAATCATTCCATGATTCCACGACCCTGCAGGCTTTTGGCTTCTGGACAAGGATCTCCCTTGGGCCCCTAGGATCTCCCTTGTCTCAAGGAGGCACAGACAGACCAAGATCCAGGGAGGATGAAAGATCCCTCCTCATGCCTCGGAAGCAGGACTGTGCTCCTGCTACGCCTTCCCTGTAGCGGGATGAGCCTCACCCTCCCCAAAACCACAGAGCCCCGGCACACCCCACCCCGGCACCCTCCATCCAGCCCCACATAATTGCCCAGCAACGAGTCATTCCCGCGGGAGCATCCCGACAGCCGGCATCTCACCACACCATCACAACCAGGGACTGAGGGAGAAGGCTCACATTTCTTTACCAACAAACTTGAAAGCATTTAATAACAATAATAATAATAATAATAATAAAGAAAAATAAATAAAGGCAAGAAAATGATACCTTCCAGCCAAGGCTTCATGTCCAGAGGGATCCTGCTCCCGCTCCTGCCTGGCTGGAGCGGTTTGCCCATTTCTGGGGCCTTGCCAGGGTCTTTCTGTTAGGAGGGGGAACTGATTGGGTGAGTCAGGTGGTGCTTTGGCATTTACTGAGTATTTACTGGGTGCCCAGAGGCAGCTGCCTCTTCCAGACATTCCCATATGCTTTGCCAGGTGGGTTATGCCCTCAGAATGCATCTTTTCCTTGTTCCTGTGCCCAAATGGAGACAATTGGCCTTGGTTTTGCTGGATATCCAAGCAGGATGGAACCAGCTGTGCCATGAGGCTCCCAGCTCCACGGGATCATCGTGGAATGATTTGGGTTGGGAGGGACCTTAAAGCCCACCCAGTCCCACCCCAGGGACACTTTCCACTATCCAGGTTGCTGCGACCTGGCCTTGGACACTCCCAGGGATGGGGCAACCACAGCTTCTGTGGGCAACCTCTCTTCATCCTCCTATTTCAGCTGTTCCTGTCTGAACAGGCAGTCATTTCTTCAATTTTCACGGAATACAATATTTCCAGGAGCCCCCTCCATGTTTCCACCTGTCAGTTTGGGTCGGGATTCATCCATTTGCTGGGTGAACAAAAAGGGAAAATGTTCTGTGCTGGAGCATAACCTTCACCTGAAGTTACTTTATTGTCTTTTTCACCTTGAAAAAAATCCAACTCAGCTTAATTTGAAACCAAAACACTGCTTTGAACCCCCTAAATTTAATTTCAGTTCTGATCTTTTTGAAACAAAGCAAACATTTGAACTTCCTCCAGGTTTTCCCTCCTGCCTTCTCCAAACTAAACTGCCAAATTCAGTCCAAACTCAGGAGCAGTTTTGGGCTCTCTTTTGATCATCCTGCCTTGAAATATCATTCCTGGGGCAGTTGCTTTCACCAAAAAGGCTTTGTTCAGGTCTTGGAAAAGCATCTCTGCCTGTTCCAGAGATCGTGGTGTTTCCAACAGCATCTCCCAGTGCAGCAGGGCTGCTGAGAGGCTCTTATAGAGAAAATATACCAAAAAAATCCTCAAAAAGGTGGCAGAGGGAATCTTAAGGCAGCTGCTGGAAGCAGGATGTCCCTCAGGAGTCAGAGCTTTGCTCTGGGTGCCACAGGGCATGTCCCTAATCTTTAAATCCTCTCCTCAGCAGGATGCTGAGGTCACTACTCCAAGGAATTCTTTCTTCGTGGAGTGTTGTACCTTCACTGGACTCTTTGCCCTGGCTCTGGGTGTAGTTGCAGGCCAAATTCCAAGCTGAGTTTGACTGATATAAATCCATAAGGCAGCATGACACAGGATTTAAGGAGAAGTTTGCTAATGGGTTTTGGTCATGCCTGTCTCCAGACTAAGAGGTCTCCTCTCTGGCAGGTTCTCCCCAGGCACCCACAGAAGAGACAGGGAACCACTCAGAGGGAATTTAGGGAGTCAGCAAAGATGGGGAGGTGAGAAAAGGGTGCTATTCCCCAGGGAAAACATCCAGGCTTTGGCGTGAAGCAGATCCAAAGCATTCTGGGAAGCCTAAGAAACACACTGCACATTGAGTCAGAAATCAGGAAGATCACCCTCCATCTCATCCTCTCAGTGGCTCCAGTGCCTCCTGAGGAGCCCCAGCTTTGTTTTCCCTCTGGTGCTCTGGTTAAGCTTTATCTCTCCGTGTTTCATTCTTATTTATATGAGGAGAGCGCCCGCGGGGCCAGCCCGGCTCCAGCCCCGCTGTGCACAGACACGCTCCCAGAGCCCAGCCCTGCCGGGCTGCCAGCCTTCCACACAAAGGGAATATTATGATTCCCGTCACCCCCACTCCAGAGGGACTCCGGGAAGCGCCCAAGGTCACGGAGGGTTTCCACCTCCAGCCCATGTTCAGTTGCCTTGAGCTGAATTCCCGAATGGCCAAATCTGTCATGACTTCCTGGCGTTGAATGGAGCTCAAAGGAGCCCCTTTGTCCCCGCTGCACAGTGTGGGGCAGAGCTGAGGGGAGCAGCAGGACTCCTCTTTGTCCAGGCGCCCCTTCCAAAGCCTGCTAAAGTCACGGAGAGACTCCTTCCATGAGCTCAGCTCACACTGGGTCAGGTCTCTTTGGGTAACTCAATCCTTCATGACTCAGTTTCCCTGCCACCAGAATCACAGGCTGGTTGGGGTTGGAAGGGACCTTAAAGGACCTTAAAGCCCATCCACTTTCATGGGCAGGGACACCTTCTACTAGGCCAGCTGCCCCAAGCACAGCTCGGGGAGCCGGGATCACATGCAAAGCACAAGCGTGGGCTTCGGTGGTGCGGGCACAGGCAGGGGCAGAGCAGGATGAGATCACCCAGGAATGTCCTGGGAAGCAGAGGACTCCTCCGGGATGTCTTCAGCCCCACGAGGAAGGAAGTGGAAGGGGTATAAATCACCAGAGCTTCTCCTTATCACAAATCAGCATCTCTGCAGCTGATCCAAGCCCAGACTGCCGTGGGCATCCCAGAGCTTTTCCTGTTAGCTCCCTGGTTGTTGGAAAGGGAAGTACAGAACAGCACATGCAAACAGCACAATTAGGATGGGCCGTGCTAATGAGGCTCTCGGCACCATGCAGCCAGCAGAGCATTTTTCCCTGGCTCCTCTCCCCCTGGAATTGTTTGCTCCGGCTGCCTCGCTCCGGAGCTCTCAGCACCTCGCTCCAGCAACATCCTGCACCCCAGCCAGGCCACCTATCGAGGTCCTTCCCCCCACCAAGGGAGGAAAACATCACTCCAGACGCCGTCCGCACCCTCTGCCTGCATCCCTTATCGTTTCAGAGTCTGGGAGGTTCGTTTCCCAACGGGGCTCCCTCCAAGGTGCCCCCCGACGTGCCAGCAGCTGGCGCCTGGTGGAGCTTGGCACCAGCTCCGCAGGATCCAAGCTGGCAGCGGGAAACTGGCACGGCAGGATCGTGGAGCGGCCACGCTCTGTGGAACAGCAACCCTCAGCACCTGGGGGTCTGTGCTGTGCATCCAGCCTGCCTTCCGTCACGTGTGGAGGCCAGGAGGGATTCCAGGTTGGGAAAACCAGGCCCAGGTTGGGCAAAGGAGGTCCAGGCTGGGAAAGGAGGCCCAGAGCAGGGGACAAATCTCGTGCAGCATTGCCCTGTGGTGACAGCCCAGCTCTTGGTGTGGGCTTTGGTCCTGGGTGGGTTTTGGGTAGTTTTTGGCTTCCTGAGTCACTTTGGAGCCTGTGGATGAGGGAGGCTGTGTTAGAGATGACATGGATGTGAGGGACCTCGTCCTGGTCCCAGCCCACCCCTACGCCTTGGCTGCACTCAGAAGTTCTTCAGACATTCCAATCTCAACTAGTTAACACATGTAATTAAGGGCGATTTGGTCCCTCTGGTTGCTGGGAGCAGGTCAGCAAAGTCTGCTCATTCCCAGCAGGGACACAACTCTGGATCATGGAAGGCAGTGGAGGAGATGTGTTTTCTCAGGGTTTTTGCTCCAAGCAAAGGCAGAGGAGAAGGGGGCCGAGGCCACTGGAATCCAGAATAGTGAACTTCCTGGTGATTTCTGAGCAGTTTGGGATTTGGGGGAATGCCAAGGGGGAATTGCTGCTACAGCTGGGATGGGATTGGGGGCACAACCCCAATGTGAGCCCCAGGGCCAGCCCTGGACAGCATAAAGGGTCACAGCACCACCTCCTGTCCACCCTGGCTCACACAGGGGCTGTGCGAGTCCCCTGATTCCCCAGAGCTCTTGCAGCCGTTGCCTCACACTGTTCCGGAGGAGAGGACAGGGATTTAGGGAGATCCCACAGGATAAGGAACCAGTTATTTCTCACCGAGGAATGGTTTTAGCCCAGGCAGGATCTCTTGAGGTCTCTCAGGTGGGGGGGGAGACACAAAGGTGTCCAGAGCTGTGCGATCCCCACCAGAGCCACATCCTCAAGTCTCCAAGGAAGTCTTTCTGGAGGACATCCCGAGCTCTGGGAGACTCTGGCTGTGGTTCCAGGGGGATTCACAGCTCCCACCGAGGAGCTCAGCATGAAAGGCGAGAGAACGAGCGAGAGACCAAGCAAGAGACCTTTGGGAGGCGGCTGACACTGTCCACCTGGATTCCCTCTCAGCCAAACACCATCTCCCTCGTCTGGCTGAAATTCCCCCAGCCCATCCCTCTGGAATCCTCGTTCTTCCCTCTGGAAAAATGCTGGTGCAGCTGAACAGAGACATCTTGCGGTGAGGAGGCTCCTGGTGGAGGGGGAGGAAGGTCCCACCTTGGAGCTGAGAGGTGCAAACACACCTGTTGGATGGGAAAAGCTCTTTGCTGTGGCAGGACAGGCTGTGGTGCTCCAGGAGATCCCTTGGAGGTGCTCAGGGGGTAAATACTGGCAGCCAGCATCAGCTCCTGTCATCAGGGTGCCCAGAGGAGCTGTGGCTGCCCCATCCCTGGAAGTATCCAAGGCCAGGTTGGAGCAACCTGGGACAGTGGGAGGTGTCCCTGGGATGGGACTGGATGGGCTTTAAGGTCCCTTTCACCCCAAACCGTTCCATGATTCCATGATCTGGGTTTATGGCACTTACACACTTTGCAGGGAATGGAAGGAATTGTTCCAGAGGCACCATGGCCCCTGTTTTTCTCTCTCCTACACTTGCTGTGGAGAAATTCCAGGGATGGAGCCCAGGGGAAATACTGGTTTTGTGGAGAGGGGCACATCACCAGGAGCTGGGATGGAGCAGGAACAAAAGGCAGGATCTAATCCTTCTCCTGCTCCTCCCAGCTGGAGAGGAAAGGATTTTTTCTAAACCTCAGCCCAAATTCCTGCTCCCCAGGCCTAATCAAACCAGGCTCTCAAAAGTATTGGCTGGCTGGGGGCTAAGTTTGGGAAGGTGTTTCCTTCCCTGCCTCCACTTTCAAACTAACCAGGATGAGGAGGAGTTCAAAGACCTCAATTGTTTGTGGAACACTTTGAACACGGAAAGGGCCTTGGGCAGGGAGATGGATCGTGGCTGCAGCGCAGCCCGGCAGGCAGGAGGCCTTGCCTGTGTTCCCTGCTCCCCACAAGATCAGCATATGACCCCGGAAGGCTGCTCCTGCCTCACTTTCCCCTCGGAAGGAATCGGGATGCTGGAGCATCTCGGAGGCTCAGCAGCTTATTTGGGTGGAGAATGGAAACTAGTCTAATTCCAAGGCTAATTCCTTGCTTTAAACATGGTGATTCCACTACTCTGTGGTGCTGTGCCCCCCTGCCAGGATGGGTGTGTGCCCAGAGCTCTTGTCTGGAGTGATCCCACTGGGGGCATTTTCCTTGTCTCAAGATCTTCCCTACCTAAACACACAGAGGAATCCAGGGAGAGGAGATGACTCGCCCAGCAGACTGAAGGGAACGTACCAGAGGGATGATCCGACTCCAGCAATCCAAGAGAAACGCCCTGGCGAGATGCATAAACATCCCAAACACACAGGATCGCTTCCTGTGCCCTCCCCTGGCTGAGCTCTCTGTTCAGCAGGGGCAGGAGGGCAGAGAATTCCCCTCCTCCCCATCTCCTCCTCTTGTTTCCCTTTCGTTTATTCCATGAACAAGCCCTCTGAGCAAAGTCTTTATCAGAGCTTTGCCGGCAGTTCACAGCATTCCCTGCCAGGAACAGACCCAGCAAACCTGCCCCAGGCTCCAGGGTTTGAGGAATCCCATCTTGGCTGCCTACTGGCTGCCAGCACTCCCAGCCCAGAGTTGGGAAAAATCCACGTGGAGAAACTGGGAGCCTGAATGCGCCTCAGAGGAGATCTCAGTTGTGCACCAGGCACATCTCCCAGCTCCTCACAGTGGAATTTATGGGTTTGATGGAGCCCCCAGGGTCAAACTGGGTCATGAACTTCTCCAAGAGGTGATTCATGGAGCCTCCTGCTGCTGTAGGAAAGGCTGGAGTGATTTTCCAGTGCTTCCAGGGAGTAAGATCCCAGCTGGAGTTGCCTGCTGGTGGTGTCACCCCAGCAAACCTGCCCATCCCACGGGTGAGAGGTTCCACAAAGGCAGGGAAAAGTCTTGAAAACAGGGAGACTGGTATTATGGGAGTTGTGTGATGGGCAAAAATAAGGGAGAGGGATAAAAATCCGCTCACAAATCACAGCGAGAGGCCTTTCATCCCCCTGACTTGGAGCAGAGAAGAACCCCTGAGCTCTGGGAAGGGTTAATCCCATCCAGGTAAACCCTCTGGGAGCCGGGTGTTCCGAGGCACATCCCGTCCCAACCGCAGACATCTTCAAACCCCTGATGGAAAAGCTCCCGCTGCAAAGTCGGGACTTGTTGCCGAGAGGACCTGCCCGCTCCGTGTCACCTGTCAATCCCGGGGCCGCCTCCAGGGATGGGAGGCTCGAGTTACCGAGAGGAAAACTCTGCCGGCGCTGGCGACAGCTCCCGGCCCCGCGCATTCCTCCCCCAGCTAAAAAAAGCCGGCTGCGCTTTGATCTCCCGCTCCGTCTGCACCACAGGGAGACAATGGAGAGGGCCCTTGGGGAGGAGGAGGAGGGGGAGGTGGACTTGACAAGACATTCCCTCAACCAGCCTTCTCTCCAGGTCCTGGAATCAAAGGGGATGAGGGGGCGGGCATGGCACGGAGGATGAAAGGGGAGCTGGAGCCTGGCACAAGGGAAGATCCCACAAAGGGCCTCCTTCTCAGGCAGGGAATTCTCCAGCGACCAAGGACCAGATGGCTACAGGGAATGGGAATGAGCCTGGAGATGTTTCTTCTCTCCCCTGGTTTGAGTGGCGGCCAGGACAGGAAAATTGTGGTGGCCATTCCTTGGGAACCGTGTGCTGTGGAAGCATCCCCACTGGAAGGTGGGAAAACCCTCCATGGATGGGCTTGGAGAGGGAACTTGACTCCTGGCAGACTCCTGGGAAGCCAAGGAAGGGATGGCAACTAAAAAATAGCTTCATTTCAGCGTCATTTTTCGTGGAAAATCTGGAGCCAGGGTGGGAAAATGATGGCAAAGTTGTCAAAGCACAGGAAAGACAAGGGACAACGTTTCTTGGGAATGCCTGTCCTTTAGGGAATCTACCTTTGGCACCCAGTGAGGACTCGAGGGAAAGATAGGACAGTTTGTCTAAAGGTGCTCTGAGAACCATGGAAGGAGAGCAGGTTTTGCTGAAATCCTGGCCAGCTCTTCACCCACAGGGTCATCCCCCCTTCTGAGAAGCCCTGAACTGTCACTCAACCTTCAGAGCAGCTCCCAGATATTTGTATAAATCCATCTGCACACACCTGAGACATTATGGCTTGGGAATCTTCAGGCCCTGGGCCTTATCCCCACCCTTTGCACTCATTAATCCTCCCTTTTTTTTTTTTTCTATTCCTTCCTCACATTCATAAAGAATCTCCCCTCCAGGGGGGAGGATTGGTCTTGGCTCCTTCCCTCGCCCAGGGAGCTGCTGGGAACAGAGGGGGTGCTCCCCTTCACTCCCTTTTCACCCCCTTTTCTCCCCCTTTACCCCCATAGCTCCTCTTCCAACTCCCTCTGCCCCTCCTCACCCCCCTTCTTCACCAGAGACCCCACTGCTCCCACCATCCCAACCTTCACCCCATCCAAACATGGATGCCTTGGGAATTTTTCCCTCTGCCACCACCCCCTCGGGGTTCCCGCCCTCAGCCACCAGCAGAGCTGAGTCTCCCTCGTGTTGCTGCATCAGCGGGGATGATCCAGATGCAGGGAACAGCTGGAGCTGCTGGAATGGGGCTGGGGATGCGGCTGTGCTTCCTGGCTCCCTCTCCGGCTTCCTGCATAGCCCGGAGCGAATTCATTTGTCTCCTTTGTGCTTTGTTTGCCTATCAGAAGGGAACGGTTCCCACATCCCAGTGTCCATCCTGGTTTCCCTGTTCAAGTTTCCCAGCTCTGGGATGATCCCTCCCTTCCCACAGTGTTTCTAACCTCAGCTGTCTGGACAGATCCCAAGCTGCAGCAGAAGATCCAGCGCCAAAGGCCCTGCAGCCTTTGGGGGGGTTGAGCTGTGGCCTTCTGTGCTCCAAGCTGAGATTCCCTGCTTGGAGGGGGAGCAGGGAATGAACCACCGCTGGGGTTTTTATCACCCCCCCTGATTCGCACAGGGGCCCTTGGGCTACGAGCCCTTCATTCCAAAACTGCTCTCCTGCTGCTCCCTCTCTCCCGAGCCTGCACCTACCTGCAAACTCAACTCAGCTAAATTGGAATTGGCAGCGGGAAGGCACCAGCCCCCAGATCCCTTTGAGTTTTTCCACAGGATCCTGGGTGATGTCTCTCACCTCGCACGCCGTGGGTGGCAGAGACGTAAATAACCCCCCGGAGCAGTGGGACGTGTTCAGGAGGTGCCAGTGTTCCCTCTCCGACTCGGATTCAGCTGCAGGATTTATGGCTCCAGCCCTGCCAAGCTCCAACACACCGGCACCGTCTCCAAAGGGATCCCAAACCTGCAAAGAGCCTCCCCTTCCCTCCCCGTTGCCTCGTTGTTTTGCTGCACGGGCTTTGTTGTTGCTTCCACTTGGACAACAAATATCTCTTTTTGGAGGGGTTTTATGCCTTTAGAGCCTGCAAGAAAACCCTTTAAAACCCAGGAATTCCTGTTGTGCCCAGGAGGGATGGGATGCTCAGCCTTAAGGAATCAGATCCCTCTGATGAACCCAGTTTTGGAGACACAAATTTGAGAACTGGGGGCAGAAAATACAGTTTTCAACTTGGACTGTCTAATATTAAACACTGAAACCTAGAATTCCAAAGAAAACCCCAAAGTGGAGCCAGGAATGTGGAGCATCCCTACAAAATTATGTGTATTTAGGAATCATGTTGGGAATTCCAAACCTTTTTTTCTCCAAGGAGCTCCGACTCCTTGCAGTGACATCTCCCTTCAGTGGCAGATCTGGCTCCAGATATATGAATTTTAAGAATATTCCTGCCCAACTCTCAAATTCCTCATGGGAATTTCCTTTGCTTCCGGACAGAAAACGTTCTCAACTTCCTGGAAGTTTTGGAATTAAAAATCTGTGGATTAGAGAGGAACCATTTCCACAGTCAAAACCCACTTCCAAGCCTCTTCTCTATGGAAAGCTGGTCCAGGTGGGAATTCTCAGCCCAGTCTTGTTGATCCAAAGGTGAAGGTCAGCAGGAGATCCCGGAATACATCAGGTTGTCCAATTTATCAGCTTTTCCAGCCATTTCCCAGGGCTTTTCTCCCTCTGTGCCACTTCACCTCTGGCCACTCCGGGCCTTTCTGCTTCAAATTCCTGGCACAAGCTCCAATCCATGATTTATTGGGACCAAATGAGAAATAATTAATGATAAGGAATAAATAATACCATGCAACACTTGAGGCACAACCAGAGCACTGGACAGGGAATCAGTGCTCCTGTTTCCAGCTCTGCTCCTCTTTGCCTGGACAAAATCCCCAGGAAAGAGCTGGGATTAAGGAATGTCACCTCATTTCTGGAGGGGGGGGATCCCACACCCGGTAAATTCTGGATACACCTGGATCCCATTTAAGGGGCAGAGCAGGAAATAAAGGTGCTTTCCTTCCTTTTAGTCCAAACCAGTTGCATTTTGGAGACAACAGTTGGAATCAATATGGAATAGATTTGGATCAATATATATCTGTCTATACATAGCTCAACAGTTGCAGACTGAAATAAACTGAAATTATCTCTGGGATTCTGATCATGTGGTAGGAGTGGGAGTTCTTTGGGAACTGGCTCCAAAGCTCCTCTGGGAACTTTAAGCTCAGGAAGCAGCACACAGAGACTCCTCTAATTAGAATAAGAGACTGCAAGACCTCAGCCTAAAGCAGGACCGTCCACCACACCACGAGCTCCCAAGCCATGGAACTGCTTTAGAGATTGATCAAAATATTCCTTTTTACTGTGACCATTTGTTTTGTGGCTTTTCAGCTCGCTGGTTGGTTTTTTTTTTCCAGGTTTACCCCTGCTGTAATGAGGATTAGTAACACATTCCTCAGTTTGTTGAGCTTCCCAAGCCCATCCCAGTGCTCCAGAACGTGGCTCCAGAAGCACATGGGAGATCCCATCAGCCGTGAGAGTTGGCAGCACAATAAAGGACTAAATAACAGGACAGGACTCTGGACCCAGCAACGTCAGGGGGTGATTTGTCATTACGTTTAATGGAGGTAGGATTTGGGTACGGGTTTCTTGGGCTCCAAAAAATAAAGCTCCCACCAGATCTGGGATGAAGCAGAGCCACAGGACTTCAAAGATGAGCTCAGGCACCACGGGGAGGTGAATCAGGCCCAGGATGAGCACGAAGCATTCACAGGAACTCTGAATTAAGCTCTACTTCTTTGGGTCATGCTTGGCTCAGCTCCTGACCAACCCCATCCTACCAGACGCCTTCCTCTCGATCCTAGAAAGCTCCAGCCTCCCTGGGTTTGTGTTTTCCCAGCCACAGCAGCTCCTGGGAGCAGGCACAGTGCTCATTAACTCCAGGGAATATCGCAAAGGCAGCGGGAAATTGCAGCCTTCACTGAGACACCAATCTGTCATTTCGCTTCCCTCTGTTCTCAGGAAAAGCTCTGCTGGATTCATGGATTGGATCAAGCCCCCCATCACCCCCTCCCTGTGCTCCCAAAGCATCCCTGCCTCCCCACAGCCTGCCAAGGCTATGGATTAAAGGATTAAAGGGCAGAGCCCAGCCCTCCTCTGGGAGTGGGGCAGCTCTAGGGAAATAGCCAAAAAACAACTTCAAGTGACTCCCAGACAACCCTGGGATGTTCTCACTGGGATGGGACTAAAAGTGCCCTCCAGGGAGGGCAGAAGGCACCCGTGGCTGGAGCAGGGGCTCCACTTCCAGCTCTGGGTGGGAGGGGGATAGGAAGGGAATCAGGCCAGGTTGGACAGGGCTTGGAGCAACCTGGGATAGGGGAAGGTGTCCCTGACCATGGCAGGGGTTTAGGGATGGATCTTTAAGATCTTTTCCAACCCAAACCATTCCATGATCATCAAATCAAAACTTAATGACACTGTGATGGATCCAGCCCTGGAGATCTCCCCTCTTCCAACCTGCAGGAGGGACTTTTCAATGATTAATAAAGTTAAGAGAGGCTCCCTTTCCAACCGAGGCACTAAAGGTGTTCTCCTTCCTTTTAGTTGCATTTTGGAACCAGGATCAATAGTTGGAATAAACTGAAATTTTCTCTGAGATGATGATCATGTGGTAGGAGTGAAGTGGGAATTCTTTGGGAACTGACTCCAAAGCTCCTCTGGGAACTTTAAGCTCAGGAAGCAGCACACAGAGACTCCTCTAATTAGAATAAGAGACTGCAAGACCTCAGCCTAAAGCAGGACCGTCCACCACACCACGAGCTCCCAAGCCATGGAACTGCTTTAGAGATTGATCAAAATATTCCTTTTTACTGTGACCATTTGTTTTGTGGCTTTTCAGCTCGTTGGGTCGATGTTTTTTTTTTTTCCAGGACACAGCGTTAATTTGGGAATTTCTGGGAGCCCTTACTACCTGTGCAGGACAAAGAAGGACCACCAGGAGATGGAAGTGACCCCACAGAGGGTTTGCTCTCCCTCTTTCTCACACACGCACAC
Source organism: Myiotriccus ornatus (assembly GCA_036023395.1). NCBI lineage: Eukaryota > Metazoa > Chordata > Aves > Passeriformes > Tyrannidae > Myiotriccus > Myiotriccus ornatus. Next base: position 10,364 of record JAYRBT010019475.1, on the reverse strand, counting down.
GGAAACCCGGAGCCTGGAACAGGGCGAGGCTCCTCTCGCAGCAGATTCTCCTGCAGACCTGCAGGCACCTTTGGAAAACCACAAAACGGTATCCAAACAAACACGCGGGGCGTCTCCAGCTCACTCCCCTTCCCCGCGGGTGCCGAGGCGCTGCGGGGCCGGGAAAGCCGCGGGGGCCGGGGCTGGAGGGGCGCTGGGCACGGCCGGGGGCTGCGAGGGGGCAGCAGGGTCGGGGTGGCTCCCCCAGCCCCGCCGGGGGCTCAGCCGGCCCTTCCCGGGCGGCAGCTCGGAGGCTGACCCAGCCGGCAGGCGAGAGCTCCGGCACTTGTGCTCCAGTCCCTTCCCGGCCTCGTTGCTCTTCTCTGGACCTGCTCCAGCCCCTCAGTGTCCTTCCTGAACTGAGGGATATTCCCACTTGGAAAGAACCCGCGAGGATCATCGAGCCCAGCTCTTCACCGAGTGGCTCACTGAATCCACAGCTGGTGTTACCAGCACCAGGCTCCAACCCACCAGGCCAATCTCAGGGGCTCCCACATCCCAGTATTCCCCCAGAACATCCCAATCCAGCATCCCAGCAGTTCAGCGACAGTGACAGCTTAACAATTAACAAATTAACAATTAACAAAATAACAATAGTTATTGGCAAACCTGACACACACTGAAGGGTTTTGACTCATAATGAAGTAGTAATCCTGCTTAAAATCCCGGGAAGAAGATGTGGCTTTCTCAGGAAAGACAACGCTGGGTTTTACCCAGGCATGTCCTTGGCAGTGTTGGTACTCGAACAGGGACCTGAAATCCTTCGGGTTCAAGAGCCAGAAAATATGGATCAGAGAATCAGCAAGTGATCAGACCAGGGAAACGGCAAGTTTGGGTGAGGGAGGCTCACCCCCCTGATCCCACAGGGAACAGGACCCCTGCCTGCACGGCCTCCCTGTGAGCCGGGAACAGCTCTGGCCTCGGAGAGGATTCAAGGGCAGCCTGTGATGACACCACACCACTTTCTCCAGGGAGGGACTGTGATCCCTCCATCCCTCACCTGACCCCCCACCCTGCTCTCCCGGGCTCCTGAGCACTCGGAGGTGGGAATGCAGGAGCGGCCCAGCCCATCTCCACCCTCCATCTCCTCCACCCTCCGCTGTCCCTGCCCTTGTTTTGTCCCTCTTGCAATCCCTGGCTCTGCCTCCTCCCCTCCCTTCACGGTGCTGACTAAACCTCCTGGTACCTCCAGTGCCTGGAACTAGGAATTGCTTTCCGTGGCTGTGGAAATGCTCCTTGTTTCCCCATCTAATGAATAACCAAATCCACGCTCCTCGATTCAGGGAGCGACTGGAAGTCATTCCTATTGCAGTAATGCCTTGGAGACCCAAACACAGGGATTGTTGCTGTTCTTAAGCAAAGCAGAGAGTACTGGAGAGCTCATGACCTCGGGTGACACCTTTCTCCATGTCACCCATCCCTGGAGCCGAAACAGGAGCAGGAATCTCACTTGGATCGAGTTTGTGAGAGGCTGCTGAGCCTTCCCTGTGGCTCAGTTTTCCTACAGATGTCAGGGAGACAAAAAGGGACTTGGGGACATGGATGAGTGGTGCTGAGTCAGTGGATGGGCTCCATCTTAAAACTCTTTTCCAATCTTTCCATGGTTTTATGGTTTTCCAATGGCCATAACTTGCAGGGAGCAAAGTTATTCTTAAATCTGCCCTGCTCTGTCTCTCTGGTCTCAGGAAAACCTTTCCCAGCTCAATTCCCACCTGCTTTCTTGCCAGGGATTAAACCAAGTAAAAACAACAAAAATCTCCAGGCCAAAAAGAGAATGATGTGAGGGGTCTGGGAGCAGGAGACACTCAGCAACAGGAGCTGTAAAAATTGTCATTCCAGCATTGCAAAAAGGGCTTCCTGAGCGCTGGTGACACTTTTCAGGGATCAGCAGTGGATTCAGGGAGGGGGGAGCACATCAGTGTGGAGCAGTGTGGGTCCACCCTCTTTTTCTGCTTATTTTCATAATTTTAAATATATGGTAAATGTATCAGGTATCCTCTACTTATCCTGGTTTTTTATCATGTTTTCCTTATCATCCCCTCTTTCAAATCCCTCCAGCAAACAGGAGACTCTTAATTTGTCTCTTCCCATGTGGAAGCCACTTCCCAGCTCCAGTCCTACCAGTTTTAGTCACACTCCAGGAGTTTCCCAACCTGTGCCTGTCCCGACAGCAGGAAGGGGCTGTTGGTGTCCTCAGACTGTAAAGGAGCAAATCCACCACCAGTAATTTAAAATAAACAGCTGCATTTTGCATCACTTTTAAGGAAGGAAAACCCATTGCACAAGCAAACAGAACACAAAACCAGCATGAGATGGCCCCAAGCTATAAAATCCGGCTCAGGGAATGTCCATGTTCAAGGGAAGGAGGATTTAGGCTTGAAAATAGACTGGGATTAAATCAGTGACTGAGTATGAAGTGTCTTTGGTGGGGTCGTGGCCAGAGCAGGCCATGGCAGCCCATGGGAAAACATTAATTGATTGATTGATTGATACATCAGTGTTTGGGTTTGCAAAACCAAATTCAAATGAGTTTCAGGCTCCTCCAGACCTTCCAAATTCCAATGAGGGATTCCCCAGCCCGGCCTTGCCTTGATGCTAGAACAACCACCAAGCTTCTGTTTTCCAGGATTCAAGAGGCTGATTTCCAACCCCAAATTCCTGCATGACATCACTGACACTTCCAGAGCTGCTGGAAGTCACCACCTCCCCACCCCCAAAATTCCCTGCCTGGAAGTATCTGCCTGATGATCCAGTGATGTGAAACCCGAAACCGGGGAAGTTCAGCCCAGTTTCAGGTTTTGTAACTGCTGTTGCACAGCTTTGGGAATGCACAGCCTGATCCATCCTCTCCCTTATCCCAGCACTACATCCAAGGCTCCTTCCTGAAGGAATCCAGCCTTTCTTCTCCGTAGAAATCATAAAGGACAAACCTAATTCCTCCTCCCGTGTTGTTGAGGATGGATAGGAAGTGTCTGTCCCTAAGAAACTGAGCATTAAATATCGGGATATCTCCCCTCTGTCATCACCCCCTGGCTGAGTCACAGCAGTTGCCAAATAAAACGTGAACCGGCAGAGGGAAGTGGGGGTTGGAAGTGGCTGCTGGGGGTGACTCAGGGAAAACTCAGCCCAGCAGCCACTGGTAGGCTCATCTCCACGGGGGAACTGGGCTGGAAGGGAATCCCAGGGGGTGTTCGGGGGAGTAGCTCTCCTGGCCGTTCATGGCCAGAATTTACGGCACAAAAAGTGGGGGTTGTGGAGGAATAATGGCTACAAATTGCTAATGAGGAAGGTGATTAATTGCGAGTGTGTTGCCAAGGCACGTGGGGAGTTGGGCACCCCAGGGATGGCGGGATTGGGATCTCTGGGATGTGTCCAGGTGTGTCTCCTGAGCCCTGCCCAGGTGTGGCAGCACTGCCAGCCTTGGCTGAGCACTTGGCTGGAGGTTTGAGTTGCCAGTTCTTTGCTGTAAAGAGCAAAAGCTCTTCCTCTCCCTGGAGAGGAGTATCATTATTCTCCCCTGGAAGGTCTTGGAGGCCAAACTAATCCAGCCACCCCCAAAGCTCCCCAGGAGTCAGGTAAAACCATTCCCGAGCCAAAGGCAGCTTCTCCATGGCTCTGGATCCCACTTGGAAACTGGGATTGAAACTCCCATCCTGTGAGAGTTAAATCAACAGATTCCTTCCTGTGCATCTCCCTGTTTCCTCCAGTGGGAAAGTCATCCCTTTTCTTTTCCCCAAAGCCCTTGGAATCCGAAGGGCTCCAGGTCTGGGGAGCTGTGGAGCAGGAAAACACTCTCTAGTCACAAGAGCAGATTTTTCTGGCGTGTTCCCAACCTCTCCCTGCAGCCCTTTTCTCCAGGATGTGTGGCCAGGCTCTGCATTCCCTATCTGTGTTTGCTCCTCAGAAAACAAGGATGATGGTGGCTCTGGTCCGACCCTTGCACCTCTTCCCAGAAAAGAAGAAACTTTCTCACTGGGAAGAAAAATAAATGTTTCGTTTTCTCTGTTTTTCTGGGAGCTCATCCAGGCCCAGGGAACAGAACAGAAAAAAAAACAAAACACACAACCCCAGTCTCAATATTCCCTGTTTTCAGATCAACTGGAAAAATAAAGTTCATTCTTGGAAAGAGAGCAAAGGAAATGGTTTCATCTCACTGGTTCCAGTTCCAAACTGGTTTTGCTTGTGCACATGAGGAGCCCCTCCCAAGTGTTTCCCAGGGGAGGGAACCTCCATGGAATCAGTGCAGTTCCAGATGGGTCCTGCTGCCCCAGAGCTGGGATTTCCCCCAGGACTTTGGAAATCATCATCCCTGGAGCCCAAAAATTCCCCCTCTGCCACCGGTGGTGGTGGCAATCCCATCCCTGGAATGAGCCAGGACACTCTGGGGTTCCAAATCCATCTGTGACCATGAAAACACCACCAGTGATGCAGACCCCTTGGGAAAGCCAAGGGAATTACAACCATCCAATGTCCTCCTGCTCCCAGCAGGGCTGTGAAATGCAGGAATGGGGTCCAAGTCCCCTCTCAGCGATGCCAACACAAACCTGGAGGAGATCCACTGGCATTTCTCCTGGCCTGAGGAAAAGGAGCTCCCAGCCAAGAGCCTTTTCCTGTCCTTGACAGCAGGTTCCTCCTCCACGGGGTTTTTCTGTCATGGATAAAGTATTAGGGCCGTGAAGTGCCATGTCAGGAGCAGTCTGGGAGGAACAGCCTTCCCAGGAGGAATTCCCTGGTATTTAGGCCAAGATCCAGGTTTGAGGGGTTGTGTCAGTGACAAACACACAGCCTGGGCTCCAGGGGCCTTTGGAGCACAGAATCATGGAATCATGGAATGGTTTGGGTGGGAAGGCACCTTTAACACCATCCATTTCCATTCTCTCTCACAGGCAGGGACACCTTCCACTCTCCCAGGTTGCTCCAACCTGGCCTTGGACACTCCCAGGGCTGGGGCAGCCGCAGCTTCTCTGGGAAATCCATCTCAGCCTCTCCCCACCCTCCCAGAGAACGATTTCTCCCCAATATTCCATCAATCCCTGCCCTTTGGCAGTTTTAACCCCTTATCCCGTCACCATCTGCCCTTTTTGTTCCCTGTTATTATTCATGTTCTGCTCTATAAAATGCATAAAAATCAGGACACAGGCAACAAGCTGGGTTTTAATCCAGCAGGAGACCTTCCCAGTGGCCTGATGCCTCATTTTAAACCTCCCCTATTGTATCTCATTATAAAACCTTCCTCACCACCAGCACCTTCCCTTTGGCTGCCACCTCAGTTTTGATCCTAGTGACTCTGGGAACAGCAGGGTGAACCAGGGGACACCTCCGAGGGCTCCACTGCCAGGCACTGGTCCCCTCTTCAACACAGCAGCACATTTATGCCCCAGGAGCCACCGGGCTCATGCTCCAAGTGGGATTTGTTGGTCAAAACTGGCTGTAAAATCCCAAAGTGCAGTTTCCATTCTCATAGGAACAAGAAGTGGAGGATCAGGGCTCCGAGGATGCCAAGCCCTTCCCTGTGCTGGTGATGCCCCTGCCCTGCTGTGTGTCCCTGCCAGGGAGATGTCCCTGCCCTGCTGTGTGTCCCTGATGTCCCTGCCGGGCTGTGTGTCCCTGATGTCCCTGCCGGGCTGTGTGTCC
>JAYRBT010015465.1:19028-59907 GCA_036023395.1 Myiotriccus ornatus | reverse complement strand
AGCAAAGGGAAATTTGGCTGAAGGATTTGATTTTAAGACACTCAGAATTTACATATTTAAAAAACAAAACAGAAACCCAAACAAACAAACAAATAAAAACCATCACAGAGGTGAACGAGCTGTGAGCACGTTTGGCCAAAATTCCCTGCTGGCATGACGGAAAAATCTTGGAAGTCGAGGCAAGACTTCTTACCCCAGAGCCCCTCCCTAAGAGAGCCTGCAAAGCTGCTGTCAGTGAGTTATGCCCCCCTTCCACGTGCAATATAACACAAAATACACTGTCTTTCATGCTGCTGTGATGTGGATGTCGAGCCCACGGGCAGGTGAGGGGGCAGGATCCCCCTCAGCTCCGTGGGATCGGGGTGGGACACGGGCGGCTCCAGGCTCAGCCGGTCTGCAGTGACCTCAGACACACCACAGGGAAACCCCAACTCACAAAGCAACCCCTGGACGAGCCAAATAGTAAGTTGCACAATTTACAGGATCCCAGAAGGGTTTGGGTTGGAAGGGACCTTAAAGCCCATCCAGTCCCACAGGCAGGGACACCTTCCACCAGCCCAGGTTGCTCCAACCTGGCCTTGGACACTTCCAGGGATGGGCCAGCCCCAGGTTCTCTGGGAAATCCATCCCAGCCCCTCCCCACCCTCACAGGGAAGAATTTCACCCTAATATCCCATCTAAATCCACCCTCTTGCAGCTCAGTTCCTGCCCCTCAGGACGCTGGCATCGACCTCCTGCTTCAAAAAACCGAGCAGATTAAGGCACCTCCCACTTTCCAAGACAAAACCAGTCTTGCCAACACTTCCAGCGGTCCGAGCCGAGCTGGAAGCGTCTCCTAAGAAATACTGATGGTTATCACAGTCCTCAGGACTTGCACGGTGCCTCCCAGCCCTGTGCAAACATTGGCTTCCTAATCGCTCATTAGGGACAGCCCCGTGGAGCCGGGCCATGGCTCATTGAGTAAAGCCATCCCCAACCCACTCCATCCCTCCTGCTCCCTCCAGGGACAACCTGGAAGCTTCTCCGATTCCCACAGCAAGGCCAGAGCGTGGAAAAGCCCGTCCCAAATTCCCACTGCTGGCTCTCCCTGCCTCCAGACTCGCCTGTTTGTGACTGTCATCCTGCCCCGAGACCTGCTTCCCTTGAGCCTGGATTTGATAAAGCTGGGAAACCCAGGAAGGGGGGAGAGGCAACATTTAACAGCACAGGGAAGGGTCGCAGGGAAGTTCTTGTTGGTGGGAAAAGGCCACAGGAACGATCAGGAAATGCTGGACACCAGTTCTGTCACTGACAATCCAAAACAGACCAACCAACCCCAACTTGTACAGAGATGATCAAGAAACAAACGTAAACTTCAGAAATATTCAATTCAGGATCGTCACATTTCACGGTCATCGACAAAGCACTGTACCAGTCACCAAACAAACCCCCAAAACCCCAAATCCACCATGAGATGGACGCAAGACAAGGAAATCCCGAGAGATCACGCTCAGCTTTCCATCTTCTCCACTCAAAGAACTTCAAGAGCCATCAGTGACTTACCATCATCCTGGAGGTCTGATGGAAGTGAAGCCTCAGATGTCATGGAAGGGGCCAAACTGCAGCTCTGATTTTCATCAGAGCTGTCCTGTCCAAAGCCAGGATCATGTTGATCCTCCCCTAGAAAGAGAAGAGAGCCTGATTTTAGTGGACACGTTCTTAAACCCAAACATTATTGCCTCCATTGTGCTTCCTCCTGGTTCCCACTGAAGTTCTCTACAAAACCCCAGAACACTCTCGGGGGGTTTAAGGGATTTAAGGGCAGATCCACCATTTAGGGCCAAGGCAGTGCATTCCTGCTGCCAGAACACTCATGCAGGCTCCACACCTGGAAGGCACACAAGGAAGAAGCTGAAAATACCAGTTTTGGGGCCAAACTATCAGAAGTACACCCAACTCCTTGTTCTTACTCTCAGTAAATAACCTCTACATAAATCATCCCCGTGTAAAACAGAGGACTATGCCACCTGCTCCACTAGAATGAATAATCTTCCTGTATTTCAGGAGAAAGCTTTGAGATCCTTCATTGAAGAGTGACAGGGATAAAGAGATTGCCTCAGTGCCAGGCAGTCACACACAAATTAACAAAGCCCCCACATCTGGGTGTGGAGACAGGAGCTGTTACATCCCCAGACCTGATGGTGCACTGAATTTTTGCTGGGGAATTTCCAAGTGATATTGGATTTTGTGCAGAAGGCACTTAGGCACTACAGTGACAGATGTTAATAGCAAATTTTAATAGAAATGGAGCACGGCCTACCTGTAAAGGAAAATACCACTCACTCTCAACTAACTGAAAAGGGGTCTTTCAAGCCGATATTTCCTGAACACACAGAGCCCAGACTGCTGATTGCAGAGGTAAAGACAGCTGCTTACTCATTCAACACACACCAAACAGCAAGAAAGGGGAGTTTTCAGCTGATGTTAATTGTGTTCAAACACTAAACCCAAGTTTTATCTCAGCAAACAGAGGAGTTTAAATCAAGCACTGATGAAAGGGCACCAGGGCCTGGCAGGGAGGTTCCAACCCTCTCCCCCCCTCCAAGAAAACCCCAGTGGAGATGGTGTTAAAGCCTCAGATGCAGAAAGACATGGCACAATTATTTCAGATGTGGTTTGTTTTTAACAGCCCAGGTTGCCACCTGAAGCTCCCTGAGACCCCCAGGCTTCTGCAGTCAACGGCACATTTTCAAGGAAACTTCCAGTTCTTCATCAGAAGGAACAATGTGGCTGTGAGGAACATAATGCATAAGATTGTCCTCCCCCAGATCAGCTCATTAAAGCACAAGTCACACCGAGTGCCAGACACCGGGAGAGTCTCGTTGATACTAAAACCCAAAGGTCTTGAAAATCCGATGGAAGATTCGACTTTGGGATTTACCAAAGGCCTTTGGGGATCAGTGACACAACACAGGGGTCCCTGGCAGTCCATCCCTGAAGCCATTACAGCTTTCCTGACAGGGGAAGAGCCCAAGCAGCAATAAAATCCTTTCCCAGCTCTATCCCCACTCGCTTCCAGCAGCCTCAGGGTGGAACATCAGATTCTGGAGAAAAAAGGAAATTCAGAAAATAACTTCTCTCCTTTGGGGAGCTGCCATCATGCAGCACCATCTGCATTGCTAACTCCTCATGCCAAGAAGAGAGCTGAAGGTGCCTGGCCCAAAAGGGCAGGCTCTGATCCCTCCTGATGGCTCCCTCCTCCCACGGGATCACACCTCAGCAGAGATGCTGCTGCAGGAATCACCCACCCACGGATTCATTCTCAGCCGTGAAGACCAAGCAAAGCACGTCCCTCTGTGCTGCGAGAAACAAAAAGTCACGCAGGCACCTCCACGAGGGAACAGATAACCAATCAGGGGTTAAAAAGCAGAGACAAAGCCCTGCTCTGCTGAGCAGGCTCCGAGCACATCCCCGAGCGCTCCACTGACCGCCCGACCTTGGCTGAGTCCTGCCGGTGCTTTGCTCGGCTGGGTGTGACAAGGCCATGTTTCTTCCCTGTTTCACTCCTATAAAAAAGGCTCTCGTAAAAAGCTGTTACCAAAGGGAAACGGGGAGCCGGTTCCGAGGAGGAGCCTGCCCGCGCTGAGCCGCCGTGGGGACGCGCCAGCGCCGTCAGACGCCCTCCCCGAGCCCCTTCGGCCCCCGAAAAGAACGTGTTCTCCCAGCCCCAGCACTCTGTGTTTGAGCCCTTTCCCCGGAGCAGCACGGAGGTAACAGGTGGTCCCTTCTAACGAGATACAGGTGCAGGATTACGGGGATAACGAGCAAACCGCTCCCTGGCCCGGCACAGGCAGCGCCCGGCTCAGGCACCCGAGCGTGGCTGCACTAACCACTTGGAACGGGAACAAGGGCCCCAGTCAGCAACGTTCCGAGCAGGAATAAGTCACTGGCGTTAACAGCAGGAGAAGCTGTTCCACTCATCAGCCCTGGAGCCCCAGGTCTCTGCCTTGGCAGAGCAATTCCCACACGCGGAATATCACACAGGGGGTGTCGCCGTAAACATGCTCGTCCTTGTCCCTGGGCAGGAGGGGAAACGGGGGGTTCACATGTTCGTGCAAGACCCCATCATCTACCCAAATATAATTCAGCTGGAAAACAATCAAATATAAAAAGCTCCCCATCCAGGAAGCATTCCAAGCACAGCAAGACCCGGGACTGTGCGAGTTGCTGTGGCACAAATCAGCACAAAGGTGTTTGGTTCCGTTCAGCATCAGGAATATTTTCAAACACCACCTATTGCTTCACGTGACAAACCAGAAATCAACAAAAAAACCCCTCTGCTGCTTAAAACTAATCCTATGGCTGTTCCATTTGGATTTGCATTACAAGAACTTCTTGGTGCTTTAATCCACTTCTCCATAAAGTTTATGGAGCAGCAACAGCCAGTTGAGTCCAAGCAGAAAAAATAACCAACAACTTGTCAGGGGCCAAGCTATTGTTCTGATGAAGAAAAAACTCATTAGCTTTTAATGAAAACACAGGGAATAAAAACCAAATAGGCAGAGAATCCCAGCAAATAATTACCCTGCACCTGACACAGTGCTGCTCCATCTTCCTGCTCGAATCCGCGGCAAAATTCCCCGACTTGTCGCTCTTTGGAGCGCAAACAAAAACAAGATTGACTCTAAGGGAAAGAGCAAGAGGTTTCTTGGGCTTAAACCTCATCCAGGGGCTCCCCTGGCACTGTTTGCTGAGCAAGGAGAACAAGCAGGACCCACAGGAGGAGTCACCACGAGACTATTTACGAGGGCAGGTAGTGCCAGGGCAAGGGGGAATGGCTTCCCACTGACAGAGGGCAGGGATCGATGGGATATTGGGAAATTCAGGGAGAAATCCTTCCCTGGGAGGTGGGGAGGCCCTGGCACAGGTTGCCCAGAGAAGCTGTGGCTGCCCCAGCCCTGGGAGTGTCCAAGGCCAGGAACTTGGGCTGGTGGAAGGTGTCCCTGCCCATGGCGGGGGGTGACACCGGCTGGGCTTCAAGGTCCCTTCCAACCCAAACCACTCCAAGATTCCATGATCAGGAATCAGAATCCACTGTTGCTTCTTCTCCACAACCTCAGAGCACCAACCCTGCTCTCTGCAATTCGGAGAACAATTCGGGGGAGAGGGTGTGAAAAAGAAAAAAAAGCTGAATTAATGCATCCAGGCACACACAGGAAGAGAAACAATTTAAACAGGTGAAAGGGCCTTGTCAGAGAAAAAAAATTCATCTCCAGCAGCTTGTTAAGGAAACTGCAATTAAGCTCAGTTTGCATTCAGGGAAGGTCTTTATCCAGGTACCCAGAGTTTCATTAAGCATCTTTTTAGAGCATCAGAAAAATCAATACCAGGCGAGTTCCATTTACACTTTTTATGATGAGCTTGCTCGTGCCAAAGCGGAAGGAAAATCCCCAACTCCAGTTAATATTCAAGGAAACAAAGTTCCTGCTTTCAAGTAATGACTCCTCAGTATCACGCTACAAATAAAGGTCTCTGATCCAAATCCCATCTGCCTTCATGCTTGACAGTGTTAATATCTCTAGATTTTCAGGGACTAATTTAGCAGTAATGCATTTCCCAAAGCAGAAGCTGTAAAAGTATTATCAATACTCTGGTTTAATGTCCCTTCCTTACAATCACTCGCTGAAATTATGGAGAATCACACGGAAACACATCAACAGAGACGCACCCACACAGTAAGCACCACTCACATGTAAATATATTATAGTTTAGCTCTTGTAATGTAGTTAAAGCTCTGTCAATGTTGCTGTTATAAATTATATACCTTTTTAAACACATTTATGTGCTCGAAAATGTGTGATGTTTCTCTTTTTCTTTTTTTTTTCCCTTGAATGCCTTAAAGGCTTCGCCGGCTCCCAAGCGCCCATTTGGATCTGTGTGGTTAAACCCCTGTGATTAATATGGGAAAGAGCTCGGGGTTTGGGGCATGCAGATTTTCTGCACCTTCTTCACGCAGATTACTGCCTTCCTTACAAGTGCCAGGGCCTGGAGAATGTTGTATTTGCCTCAAAATGCCCTGTTTTCTGTTGCACACCACCATGAAACAACATCTACGTGTTGCCATCCATCCCCCCCGCCCAGGCTGTACCAACAGAGTTACAAACAGCAAACCCCAAAGATCCTCTACGTGCACATCTCAAAGGGTTTATCCTGCCTAATAAATAGATATATTTGGGGGGAGGGGGGGTTGGATGTGGGAACCACAGAAGGAAAGGAACTTGTTCCCTGGCTCAGGAGGCAGACGAGGCCACGGTGAGAGCAGGACCCGGCTCTGCTTAAGCCGTGTTTTACCAGCGGGACGGGTCTCCCTCCCGGCTCAAGGGTCAAACGCAAAGGGAGGGACCTCCCCGCACACAGGAGGAGCCGATTTATCATTGTTTTAGAAACGTCGACCCAAACAGGTCTTGGCTGCCTGACAAGTGAATCCGCTCCAAGCCTCATTTTCTCCACTCAGTATCCAGTTTTTGCTAATTACATGCAGTAAAGCAAATTAATGGTCCACTAAAAACGCCACTTATGTTCAAAAGCGAGCGGAGAGCGGGAAGTTCTTTGGCAGGAGGCTGGTTTTGCTGCAGTGCTGGGGAGGATGGGGCTTGCAATGATCCCCAGTGCCCAGCAGGTCGGGCTGCAGCGCAGCAGCAGCCGGGGATGCGCTGCCAGCACGGCCCAAACCCCCCCTTTTCCCGGGCACAGAAAGGCCACAAACTTCCTGGGATTGATAAAATCCGCCAAGCACAGAGCCGGGTCACACCGACAGCAGGCTTCCTAAAGCGTGGAGAGGGGAAAACTGCAACTTCTGGGGTGCAAAACCTCTTGTCAATAAAAATAAAAGTCCTACGATGAGCCCAAAATGCAGAATATGCTGAGCTGGGAGGGACCCACATGGAGTCCAACTCTTAGCCCTGCACAGGGCACCCCAAGAGCCCCACCACGCGCCTGAGAGCATATTTTATTCCACTAATATGCAAAGAGCTGAAGTTCTGTGACTCTCAGCCCAGAGGGAATAAACCCAAAGGCAACTGAGAAGCTCAGAGCAAGGCTGGGGTTAAATTATTTCCTCTCCCTGTCACGTGGCAGAGCAACTTCATGGCTCCACAAAACAGTAAATAACCTGGAAGCTATTAATCCACAGACCTTTAATCTGATATGCAGATATTCAAATGTGCTCCTGTAACTGATTCTGGGGTTGTTTTTAAAAAGGAAAAAAAACCAGGCAGCAACAGAAAGCCCAAGACCTGTTAACACCCCTCAAATGGCATTCAAGAAGTTTCCAACTTGGAAGGCTGGCCTGAGAAAAATACTTTGGCAGGGCTGCTGTGTCAGACAGCAAAGCTCATCCTCGGGCATCCAAATAACTCAGAGGTCGGGGGGGCCTCAACATCCCCCAACTCCAGGCAGAGAAGCTGCTGAGCTCGCCCAGACTCTCCCCTTTGCTCTGGATTTTCTATCCCCCTTGTGCCATCCCCCAGCTGAGCTTCCCCTCTCCCGTTTTCTCTAGCTCTTCTCGCTGTGGGTTTTGCTCCCTCCCTCCCCCTCCGACTTCCCCCCTCCAGCTCCTCTCCCTTCCCAGCCCTTGGCACCCTTTCAGCAAAGGCACTGCAGATCCTGCCTCTCAAGTGGGCAGCAGCTACACGGACCAGCTGCCTGACAGGGGGAGCACAGCACAGTTCAGCCTTGCCTGGGACGAGCCTGAAACCCGGCACGGCGCAGGATTCCCACGGGATGTAAACAAGGAAACAAGATTTATCCTTTCTTTGCTGACCCGGTAACACATCAGGGCAACACAAAGCCCGTCCAGCGCGAGCGAAACCAGCCCAAAAACCAGCAGCAGTTGGTATTTCTGGCTGTTAATAAATTACTCCTCTTGGAAGGGAAGGGGATGGGGAGGTGAGGCAGAGGAACGTCACAAACCTACACTTTGGTTCGCCTTGGGAGGCAGAAAGGCAGCCAAGCTGCCTGTGAAGCCGTGCAATAATTAACAAACAGTCCTGCAAATGCAGTCTGGGAGCTAAAAAAAGAAGATGTCAACATCATCAGCCCCAAGGAGGAGACCCGAGGCCAACCAGCTCTGAGTTCAGTCCGTGGCAGTGTCAGGGGAGTTTTCCACGCTGAAACCCCTGCGAGAGGACGAGGAACGAACAGGACCCCGGGGGAGCTGGGGCTGGGCGAGCACATTCCAGCGACAAGACACAAGGAGGCTGTCTTGCCCGTGTCTGGATTTCCATCGTTAAAGATCCGGGAATGCCCGAGCCGGGAGCACGGCTCTCCAGAGGCGCTCCCGGGGTGGGGGAAGAGCCCCCGGGCGTTTGGGATAAGGCACGGATGGTTTCACTGCTGTGCTCCGGGGTGGCGCCCCAGCAAAGGGCAGAGGGATTTCTGTGCAGGTGATCTGGGAGAGGCTCCTGCCCTACAAAGCAGAGTCATGGTGGGGCTCAAAGGTTACAACACATCGCCCCTTGGCAGCCTCCAAAACATCTTAGTGCCTAAAACAGAGCAGTTACATCATTTTCCCCTATTTTTGGACTCTGTCACCACTGCTCATGGACACCACCACCTCTCTCCTCCTCTATTCCCAGGGGGGCAATTTCTTGAAGGCTCTGATCTGCCTGAGCACAGGCCAACTCTTGGGCTGCACAATCATCCCAGAGTATTGGAATAACCCCCAAGACTTCCTTATGAAAACTGCAGCACACCCCTATTATACAAACAAGTCCAGAAAACACAGTGGGTTCATTTGAGCAGGCTCTGCATCTCCAGCCCTGCACATCAGGCAATTTAGCCAATCTAATAATTAGACTATTTTATTAACTGCCCAAAGTGAGAGCAATAGAACTTGTTAACATTTAACTCCCCAAACTGCTGTATATTCAACATCTTTTACTGACATTTTTATACCTCCTCCTTCACGGGGCGCTGCTTCCTCCTGAAGGGTTTGGTGAGCTCTGACCTTCCCTGGGGAAGGACAGCGCTAAAGGTGACCAAAGAGGGCAAACCCTGCCCCAAGGAGTTACAATTGGGATGGGTTTCACAGGACTGGGGGTGACTCCGACACTCCCAACAACTTTGATTAATGACCTCGAGATCTCCACGAAGCACCCAGTAATCCAAGCCAGGGAACTGCCCTCCGGTTTGCAAGGAGTTTTAAATCAAGGGGCTGCTTTAAAAGGAGTTCAGGAAGCCCTCCTCATCAACCTAATTCTTCTCAATAAAGGTCAGGGAAGTTTTGACATTAATTGTGGACTAACCCAGGCACACTGTGAGTTGTGTTACCTGGCTGTTCAATCCTCTGATAAATTCTGCAAGTTCTTCAGTTGCTGGCTCTGAGGAAAGATTGATAACGGTGAACAGGACTTTCTTTTCAAATCAGATTACATGTTTATTCTTGGAGGTCCTTCCCTTCTCTCCTCCCACAATGAACACACCCAAAAAGAAAAAAAAAAAAGGCGCTTAATATTTTCAAGAAACGCAGGAAAGGCGTTTTGTATTTTGTTCTGATGTAGCAACAGGAATTTCAATCAAGGATAAACATCTCCCCCTTAATTACTGTGTGCTCACAGCCAGCTAAACCCTTCAGACCACTAAAACCACACCCAGAGGTTCGGTGGAGCAGGCTGAGGCAAGAGATCTGCCCCCAGTCCCACACCGGGACAGGCTGGATGTCAGGACTCTCCAATGCTCCACTTTTCCTGCCCATCCCTTGGCCTCAATTCCCAGGTCTTCAGAAGATCTCAAAGCCTCATGAAATGGGGGGGGAGTTGGTTTCTGGTTCGAACACTTGAAATGCCACAGCAACAGCTTCAGAATACACACTTCTCTCGACTTTTCTACGTGTATATATAAATAAAACATATATTTAAATAAAGATGCAAAACCCCCATAATCCAGCCCTTCCCAGAGCAAAACCACTTGCTGCCTCCTACCCAGGACATTGTGCCAAGCAGAATGTTCTGTTCCCTCCTGCAATCATTACCTCCCTCCCCAAATTTCTGCAATACCTCAGGTGGAGGAATAATTTATAAGCCCCCATAAAAAGCAAAGCTGAGCAGCTGCTCCGAGTTTGCAAAACTCTGGAACAGGGGGGATTTCACTGCTAAAATAAACCCAAAATACTGTCTGTCCACAGATGAGCTTTGCCCAGAATTTAATACACACACAAGAGGCAAAGAACAGCACGGCCAGAGCTGAAGGAAGCAAAACCTCAGTGCTGCTAAAGGGACCTGTCACCAGTGTGGATGGCAGAGCTTGGCTTTTTTCACCTTAGGGAACACGTCCCTTCGTGTGTATTCGGGGGGGGCTCCAGGAGGCGTCCTAACAAAAGCTGTTCTGTTTTCCTTTCGGTGTTATGACACCTCCAGGGGTCGGGGCTGGCCCTCGTGTTTACAGAGGGGGGAATTCCACGCACGGCGACGGGAGGGACACCCCAACAGCGCACTGCAAATCCTGCCCAGGCAACGCTTTCCCCCGGTGCTTCCGAGCACGTCATAAATCCAGGCCGGGGTTCCGTGCCTGAACCCTGCTCGCCGCGGGGCCGGAGCCCCTTGGCACGACGGCAAAGAGGGGTTTCTGTAAATAGAACTTACCAACATCACCGGGCACTCCATTAATTCAGGAACACTCTGCCTCGGCTTCAAAGGGGATCCTTGCAGCCAAGGCGGTGTTTTTGCTGCTTTAACGATTTGCTACTTGTACTTGTCATAACTGCACGGGCCAAACACGCCGAGCGGGGCGCGGGAAGCGCTCGGTGCCGCCTCCCAGCCAGCCCTGCCTCGGCTCAGCCCGACAGGTTTGAGGCTTCAGAGAGGAGAACGACTCCATAAATCTCCACCTGGAGATTTGCAACGCCGGGTCACGAGAGGGAACTGCACACCCCGCCAGGTACCAACTGCACCGCCCCAGCATCGACCCCAGCACAGGACCCGCCGCGCAGGGCTGAGAGAGGCGAAACCATCCACGCTGAGCTCAGCTGAGCAGGGCATCCCACGAGACACGCGGCCCGCTAAGCCTTTCCACACCGTTCTGTGCCTAATCCTTTCAGTGAACGTGAAGGCTCCCATTTTCAAGCCACGTTTTATCCCCATCCCCCTGCTCTGCACTGGTATTTACTGCTCCTGACTCCAGGCAGGTGACTTTTTCCGGGAGCAGCAGTAGACCTGGACCCAGCTCCTGGACACACCTGTAAATGCTCCCACCTTACACGCGTTTTTTGAGCCTCAGTTTTCCTAAATCTCATTTTATAATATCCTACATTAAAAATGTCCTAAATTACATTTAAAAATGGGAACAACTCTCTCTCTCTTGCATGTTTTCACTACTTATGAATATTTTAAGGGACTCTACTATTCAGCAAAAACACACACAGCACTTCAGAGAAAGCCATTTGGGATGAATTTTTGATGGAAAAACAAAAGGGCTGTCACAAGCTCAGGGAAAATAAATCTGGTTTTATTCATCTATTTGGGGCTGTTCTCCTCAAAATAAAAGTAAAAAGTCATTGCCTCCCACTGCATCCACTGGGAATCATTTTGGTGAGAACAAGGACATGGAGATTAAAGAGTTCTCTGGGCAAGGCTGGGCTAAGGGGACCCCCACCCAGCAGAAGGGCCAGGTACCCCCAGGAGGATTGGGAGGGATGATTCTTTGTCACACACTGCGAGGGCAGAGCCCCATTTCTCCATCTCTGACCATCTCTATCTTCAACCAGAACGTTACGGAGTCATTTGTGCTCCTGAGTGTCTCAAAATCATGGAATCATGGCATGGCTTGGGTTGGAAGGGACCTTAAAGATCATCTCATTCCACCTCCTGCCACGGGCAGGGACACCTTCCACTATCCCAGGCTGTTCCAAACCCCATCCAAACTGGCCTTCAACACTTCAAAAAATACTGTCTAGACATCAGTCGAAGTAAAATCAACCCCAAGCACTGTACAGACACCAGTGGTCTCATCTAACTCCCACCACACTGGTTCTTTACACATCTGGGTTTGGGACTGGAGCGACGATTTAACGCGAATTCCCATTCCAGCAACGCCAGACCCCCAGCCCTGCCCCCACAGCTCTTCTTTAGCCCCACACACCCTTTCTCCCCGTTTATCCCTTCCCTCTGCATTGCTCCCTGTCCTTGCATTCCCTTCCCAAACTCCCAGCTCTCTGCCCCACTCCCCCTTCGCTCCTGTCTGACACCAACCCCTTGCAGTACCCCCGACCGGCCTCTCGCCGCTCCCTCAGCCCATTCCTTTCCTCCCTGCCTCGGAAATCCACGCTGTTGCGGAGCATTTCCCCTGCACTGATGAGGAGAGATGGGAAGAGCAGCAAGGACCGGGGGGGAGGGCTCCAGCTGAGCCAGCTCCTCTCCAGACTTGCTCGGCCAGCTTCCCCGAGCTCTCCTTGCACACAGGGGAGGCTGTTGCAAGACGTGCACTGAACGCATGAAGTGTATGAAATGCTTCCCCCAGGCAGCCAGCCCTGCTCCAAAGGGGAATATCAGGGCCCTGCTCAAAGGGCACCAAAGGAACAAGGGGAAACCAAGCTGCACACGCTGCAGCCAATGTCTGGGATTGGGGCACAGCAACTCCTGCTCCAGGTCCTACACCCTGTCCGCTTCCACCCTTCTGGAACCACACCCAGGTACCCAAACCACCCTCCAGACCCACACTCCTGTTTCCTGCAGATTTTTGCTTGATGGGGACTTTCAAGACCAATTCTATTCATTTCACTCTACTCCTTTCCAGCAGGTTGGGGTGTTTGGAGTCACTGAGGTTTCGGTCCTCGGGGGGGATTTCACAGCAAGGCTTTGACTTCAAGGAGCTCAACTGCCTTTACCAGACATGCCACAAGCTGTGCTTAAACCCTTGAGAGAACCCTTCATTAGATATCCCAAAGAAAATCCCAAACCCTCTTCGAAAGAAAAACCAAAAAAACTCCTCCTTTGCCACATCAAGCTGTTATTTAAATACTTTAACTATTTTAAAACTGCCCTGGCAGTGCAGCTAATTCATATCTGGGTTTCACAGCCCTCTTATCAAGATGTTCAGGCACATGAGGTTTATTTTTATCCATAAAGTCACCCCTGACTTTATCCTTCCCTGGCTCTTTTCCACCCAGAAAGCCCCAAGTTCTCACCATCACCTCTCCTTCCCCCAGCAAGGCTCACACACTGGAGTTCAGCCTCTCCAGGTGATGTCCAAGTCCATGTTTCCACCCTCAAATCCTTCTGTTTCCTTAGCACGTTTTTCCTGATCTATATGAATTCCCAAGATGACATGGGGGGCACATTTAGAGACACCTGAAGACCCCAACACTTGCCCAGGAATTCCTAGCAGGGATTTGAGTGAATTAAACCCTTCTTTACAAATCTCTTCCTAATATCACTTAAGCTTCCAACTCCAGGAAGGAATAAAGATATTCCAAAGGAACAAAAGCCTCCCTCTCCTCCACCCTTCGAATTGTGTGGACCCTCCCAATTTAAAAACCTAATTTTGAGCCTTTTATGTGCTCAAACCCTCTCTCCCTGGGCCTGGTTTTTTTGGGGGGTTTTTTAATTTTGCACACAGCTGTCTGTTGTACTTTCTCAAATGATGCCAGATGCTGGGTTCATCAGCCCAACGCAGGAAAACAATGGTTTGAAAGCAATTAGAAGCACCGAGGCTGCACCGAGGCTCATATTAAAATGTGATAACACTGTTCTAGTGGGAATTGCAGCGCTGCTGCATTTCTGACATTTCTGTGCTGCCAGACAGGCAGGATGTGCTGGAAGCGGGCCCTGATCGAGGAGGTAACATACTGGAATTTATTCCTGGAGTAAATGAAGGATTAGCTGAGTTGGAACACTCGGAAGGGGTTTTATGGCAGCCCCGGCTCCCACTCTGTTTGAACACTGATCTGTCTGTGCTCACCATTGTTCGAGGAAGACTGAAGGGAAAAGGACAGTGCCACTGCTCCCTGTGCCTTGGCTGCAGCCAGGCTGGACCCAGCGCTCCAAAATCAGCAACTGGAGCTGAGCTCCACCAGTCTGATACAGCCCGAGGAGCTCCAGGTCAGCTCCAAGCAAATACAGATCCATCAATTGTCCCTAATATGCAGGAGAAGCCACTGACAGGGCTTGTGACCCACAGGCACCCTGGAAAGTGTAAATCATCGCCCCCATTATTGAGGAAATGAAGATCAAAGTCACCATCAGGGTCTCCCAGCTTGTTAACAGACATAACAGGAGATGGTCACGGGCCTGGAAAATTTACAGCCCGGCCATGTGTCCACACCTGGAGGCTGATTGAGTTTCAAGTTCAGGTTAAACACGAGCAATGAGACTGGAGGTCACCCAGCAGCCTCTGCTCCCAAGCCAATGGTCCCTGGGAATACACTGCCCTGTCCAAACTTTAAAGCTTTCCTGGAGACAGAAGTTCCGCAGAAAAGAAACTTCCTGGGCTTGTCCAAGACAATAAATTCGTGCCAGAACCACACACATTGTATTCTTTGCTCTCCAGGGTAAGGAGAAACGAGCTTCTGCTGCTCAGCACCACAACCACCCCAGCTCCTCCTGCAGCCTTCGCCCCTTTCCAGCCTCAGAACTGCCACACACAGCTTTAAATTCAGTTTAGACTCTTCCCCCTTCATTTTGGGCAGAGAACACACACATGCAACCCCTCCTGCCCCCCAGGCCCATCCCAGTGAGAGCTCCCCCTCCTTCCCCCAGTCATACTCACCTCGGGGTGGAAAAGCCAAGTGGTACCTGAAAGACCAAAGAGAAAAAAGGGTCATAAGACACATTCTTTTCTCAAAGGTTTGTGCCAGCCTGATGAATAAGTGACAGATGGGAGAATTCTGCCAGGAACCCACAGAATGGGCTGGGAGCTCCAAGAGGAATTGTGAGGTCCCCTGTCCCAGGTCAGCTGGGAGGGGGCTTGGAGCGACCTGGGCTCGTGGAAGGTGTCCCTGCCCGTGGCAGGGGGTGGCACTGGATGAGCTTCGAGGTCCCTCCCAACCCACTCCATGATTTTATGAACTTCCATCCAGTGGAACAGGTCTCCTTCTCCGGCCACAAAGATTTAGGTGACCTTTTGCTTCACAGCCTGAGTGAAGGACTTCCAAAGGTCCCTTCCAATCCAAACTATTCCGTGAGTGCTTCCTTGTCCTCACCTCACACCTCCCCTCCAGCAGCAGCACCACAGAGGGCAACACACACTCTGCCCACGCCAAAAGAAATTCCTTTCTCCCTCTCTCACACTTTGGGCACGTCTTGGGTTGAAATCAGAGTCATTTTAATAAAGGAACAAGCACTGGGGAGTTCTGGAAACAGATCAAGGATTGGGAATAAACCACAAAGTGACCCATTCACAGGCAAGATGTGTAACAAAGGGTTGGTCTATAGGCATTAGTGGCAAGAATCCAGTGTGTAAAAATCCAATCAATTTGTTTCCTCATTAAAAGCTTTCATGAAGAAAATGATTTAACACAAACATCCAAGCTACTGACACAGATTAATTAGAAAACAACAACGGAATTCTGATTAAGGGCATAATATTTATTTGACTTGTTTGCTTTGGACGAGAAAGAAAAATTAAGAACGTGCATAGACAGAAGAAACTTTGCTGGGAGACTGGGCTGGGTGATAAATAACAGCTGTACTGGAGAGGAAAGAGCCACACCACTGTGCTTTGTAGTGAGAAAGGCCTGCAGATTTCTGCGGGCCTTTGGATGCTCTTGGCAGTGGTTCCCACATTTTACAAGGAGCTCTTTCCTCTCCCAAAGCCCAGAGAGGAAACACCACCTGCCCAAGGTCAGGGCAACCCCAACAGCAGCTCCAGCTTCCCCTTTGCAGTCGGCATTACCTGTTACCCAACGTTTACTTTAAGAATCCAATCGTTATTCAACACCTGAGTTGAGGGATCTCCACCCCGGGCTCTGCCAGAGGTCCCTGCATCCCCCAAATCCACCAGCCCTGAGAGCTGAGATTCTTTTGTCTCCTGAACAGACAAGGACAGCAAAAAAAAAAATCACTTCTTGGTTTTGTGAACTTTTGTCTCTTGTGCTTGAGAGACTGTCCTAATCTCCCCTGCACATGTTTTAGTGATAACATTTACTGCACTAGGACCAAAATGATTTTCTGTCACTTGTAATTCCAGTTCAATAAAAGTATAAGAGCTTTGTTTCTAACCTCTGTCATTTTTAATACAGTAAAATGGCTTAAAAAAATGTAAAATTGAGTTCCATTTCCTACTGGACCAGCAAGCCCATGTTAAGCTTCATTCTGATCAAATTTAAGGCAGGGGGGAAGTACCAAAAACATGCTTTGCTTTTGCCTTATTTTTATTATTTTTTTTTTAACATAAGGAAACAGTCAAAAATTCTAATCTCGTCAGATCAGGGTATGTCTTTAATCTCAAGCTTTGATCATTTGCACTCTGGAAAGGCTTAAGCAGAGAATGAAAGTTAGTTTAAAATTTAATCGGGAGTGGGAGGAAAATGGTCTTGTTTTACAGAGGGTGGAAGAGTAATGATCCAATTCCTTCCTCTGCCACTGACTGCATGGAAATCTTGAATAAATTACTGACCCTAAGAGTGTAGAAGGTACTGAAAATACTGTGGCATCATATCCAAGTATTTTCACTCACAGCATTTTTCTTTCTGCTGACATTTTGTCCAAGAGAGGGTGGGGAAAGCACCACTTTGTGCTTCCCCTCCCTGCAGCCTCAGCTAATCACCAAGTTCTCTCCTCACCATTTTCACAGGTGGCCAGAACATTCTTTTCTTTTTGTTCCTTCAAGAAATGCAACTGTTTGGGCAAAACACCCATTTTGGCTTCAGCACCCTCAGGGGTTAATTCAGAAACAGCCACAGCCCCGGGTCCTGTGCACGATAAAATCAGAATAAGAGGTGTTTCTGTGAGGAACTCCCTCAGCAGCAGCAGGTTCTCACCTTGGGCCGTTCTCCAAAGAGCAGAGCTCGAGGCCAATTAACGTTTTTGTTCCCAATTAACAGAGCAGTGAGGAGCACGTTGCTCAACACACCCATCTGTGGGTAACAGGCACTTACACAACATTTCCTACTTCAGCTTAGCCCTGAAAGTGGCACCCCAGTAACATCTCACAGCAAATAATTAAAAATAAACCGTAATTGCTCCACACACATCCCCCCTGAGCCAGCTGAACTCAGAAACCAAAGCCCTGCTCCTTCCTCAGCTGCATCTTTATTTTGGAAGTTATTTGCTTTGGGATCAGCTGCACGTTTTCATCCTTAATAAACAATTTTTTTGGATCTCACAAACCCCAGTAAAAGCTTCTCCTTCGTTTTCTTAACTGCAAAGTTTGGGAATAGGAGAAGTATTTGGTCACGTCTCGACTGTTTCTTTTAAGCACCTGATTAAAAAGGCTGCCATGCCCAGAAATAATCCCCCAGGAAGAAAATCTGTCCAAGGCCAGGCTGGATGGGGCTTGGAGCAAAAGCTGGGCTGGTGGAAGGTGTCCCTGCCCATGGCAGGGGGTGGCACTGGATGGGCTTTGAGGTCCCTTCCAACACATCCCAGGATTCCACGGAATCAAAGAGCTTCCAGCCCCGCAACAGGAGGGTCCAACTCACACACCAGACCTTAAGAAAGCAGAGGGAAAACGCGCCAAAGCTCCTGCCAGATGATGAACAACCTCGAGCAAAACGAGCCCGCAGAGGAACCCACAGAAATTCCTGGTGCGTTCCGTGCGGGGAGGAACTCGCCCCAAAAACATCTCATTTCCACTACAAAGCCGAAGGACTTGTGTTGTGCTGCCAGGAGTGTAACCAGAGACATCCCCTGAGCATTTCCCCCCTAAACCACCCACCTCTCCCACCTCACGGGTGTTTCGAGCCACGGATTGTTCTGCTCGACAGACACCGACTGTTCCTCCTGATGGAGGAGCCTGTGAGGACACACCCTCAGCTGGCAGAGAGAGGGACTCTTCCCTGGGATCGTTTATGCTCTTTGCTCCTGAAAAACATCCAGACTCCGGTTCTCATCCCAGCCCCAAGCAGAACTGCAACCCGAGTGTGCAAGCAGAACTCAGGGGAGTCACCACGAGCAAGAGCAGAAGGAAACGCTGTGAAGAGGCAAAGGGGGCACAGAGCAGGCAGGGCTGCCAGAAAGCCTCGTTCCCAACAGGAACCCTCTGCCCTCCAGCCTGGAAACACAACCAGTGATGGCCTGCAAGGACCAGAGCCTTCTGCTGGGCTTCAGAAGGGAAAGCTGATTCCAGGACCTCGCTCACAAATCTCATCTTCGCACTGCTTTGGAACAGCAGCAACCGCAGGAGCCTCAGATTGCCACCTGTGAGGTTGGAAAATGAAGTTCTGCAAATCCTCCCCCTCCTTCCAGGCCTGCTGTGTGATGGATTCACCCTCAAGAGCTGGCTTTCCACAGCTCTGACCTGGGGACAGCGATGCTTCCCGGGCTGGCCAAGCAGCAACATCACTCTAACTCTCCTATCGCATCACCAAGGGTGTTCAAACCAAGGAAACACAGAATTATCCCTTCTTGCTCCAAAAGGAAAGGCTGGTGGAGCCCTGGAATACACAGGGATGAAACTCCCCCCTGGGTCAGTATTTCCCCTGCCACACTGGATCTGAATTTGCCCTCTGGTGCAAGCCCAGGACTTGTGTTTTCTTGGAGCACCCAGAGAATTTGGGTTTCTTCCTACATTTCCCCCCTTTACACAACTCAAGCAGATCTACCCCAGACCCCTCATCCCCTGTTGTTGTCATGGGGAGAGTCCCAAATCCCATCAATGCCCAGAAATCCAGTAAAATACATCATTAACACACGCCCTCCTCCCATCCACACAAAGCTGCTGACCAGCATCAGTAAATCAGGCATCAAACCTGATCCATTTGGGGCCA
The DNA here is from genome assembly GCA_036023395.1 of Myiotriccus ornatus. Lineage (NCBI taxonomy): Eukaryota > Metazoa > Chordata > Aves > Passeriformes > Tyrannidae > Myiotriccus > Myiotriccus ornatus. The sequence goes on along the minus strand of JAYRBT010015465.1, from coordinate 41,009 downwards.
GAAGCAAACAAAAAAAAAAAAAAATCAGTGTCTGAAACCTCAGTGTTATGCAGGGGGTCAAACTTGATGGGTATAATGGTCTCTTTGCAGCTCTAAAGTCTCTAAAAGTCTAAACCCCACTTTCCTCTCAGACTCAATTGCTGCAGGAACCATAAAATAAAGTCAGGTTTCAATCAAATTTCCTGTATTTTCCTGTCCAATTAAGAACACTAATACCACCACAGATGTTATTAAGTTAGATATTCTGAGACAGTCTAATTTGTTTGGTGCACAGTGTTCAGTGGGTTTTAATGTTTGGAGGAAATTAAAAAAAAAATTTAAAAAATAAAATCAATGCTGTACAAGATTTCAAGCAGGAAAAAAAAACACACAAAACAAACGAGATGAAAATGGGATTGGGGAGCTCACCATTAGCAAAATCAGTTACAAACCACTTCAAATGCATTTCTCAGCTAAATGTTACACAGAAGCAGCAGCAATGCAGAGACTCTGGTTACACGGCTTCAATCATTTCCAGTCCTCAGGTTTCAGATTAACAATGCATCCACCAGGAAATGGAGGGGGAAGACAGGGGTAATTTTATCAGCTGGGATGGAAAACGATGCAAATTATGGCCAAGAGCCCGAGCCAGGAGGCGCCAAACTGCATTAGAGGCAGAGGAGCGGCCACGCTGCCCCCAGGTAGAAAAGCAGGTGGGGTGGGACAAAGCTGGGCTGAATTTGTGCCCCTGCCACAAACCCCGTCCTGGGATTGGAGCAGAAATTGGGAACATCCTCCCAGCGACTTGAAAAAGAAATCCAGTCAGCAGGGTCGGGATTAAATGTGACTGCTGGGAGCTCCAGGAATGCCTGTGCTCGCAGATGGACGGGGCAGGCTGAGCAGAGGCGTCACATCTCCATTAACACCAGCTGGGGTCCCCAAAGCAGCTCCCCCACCCCACAGAGGGGAGAACAACTCGAGCAGCTCATTTGCAGGCTCCAAAATGCAAATTAATCCCCCAACTGCTCAGCGCTGAAGTGACAGGGACTCGCCTTTTTTTTTTCTTAGGGTTTTTTTTTTTTCCTTTCAGAATAAATCTGTATTTAATGGGCAAAGAAAGTGTGAATGAAATCCTGCTCAGCAAGATCGTTTCCTTGCTGAGCAAATAAATTCCAGCTCTCTGAAGAACATGAAGGAGGAGAACAGCACTTTGCCTAATTAAGGACAATGTGGTGGGGCTACAGTCCAGCCCTGGCATTAATGTGCTGAGCTCAATTATCTGCCCATCAGGTCACATCCTTAAATTCCTTTTTATCTTGGTATCACACATTATTCAGCGTAATGAGTTTAATATTGGGAGGAATTACAGGCAGTACATTTACCCTAATGAAGCAAAATTACCCTGAAATCGCATTTTCTTTAATTTCAATCTTAAAACTTTCAAAGAAGGTTGAAAATTGAAGTAATAAATGGAGTTAATACGGGCAGAAGTTTATTAAAACAGGCCTGTTTTCTCCCCAAAACCAACCATTTCTGCAGCTCAGACTGAAGGAGGGCATGGAAACATGTCCCCAGCACCGGGAGCATCTCAGACCCCTCTGGATTCTGCTCAGCCTTGAAACAGTTCTCTTTTATTTCTCTTTTGGTTTTGCTCCCTAGTAAGTCAAATCCTCTTCCACTTTCTTATATGGAAATCCTGGCCCGGCCATTTTTTTCCTAATAATCTCTTTATATTTATTTTTATATGCATTTATCTATATTCTCTATATTTATATATTTTGTGTATTCTATAACATATTATAATATCTATTATTATACACTATGTAGTCTTTCTATATCATATATAAATATAAATGTTTATATAAACAAATGTGAGATAATTGAAATATATTCATATTCTATCATACAAGAGATTAGATTATAATATATTTACATTTAAGGTTTTTGTAGTTAAATATAATTTAAAATTAAATTAACATGTATTTAAAATATATTGTATAAATAAGTATATATTTGTATTATATATCAATGCTTGTGTTTATTTATATCTATATTTTATATATGTTTATATATAAACAAACATATTATACGCAACCATTTAATAATGTTTATGTTAATTTTAAGATCTTTGTTTTTAATACATATTTCTGATCTCACAGGGTTTATTTTTCAGTGTCCTGCTCAAGGCTCTTGGTGGCAGAGCCCAGCTGAGGACACAGGACAGCTCTGTGGAGTCACCACGAAATCCCACATTTCAACCTCAGCCCATTCTTACAACTTTTCCCCAAGCAATCCCATTCTCCCCTCTCAGCCCCTGCCATCGCCAAACGCTGAGCTGAGCTCATTTAACAGCGAAAAGACTTTTCCTGCTCCTGCCAGAGGACAGGAACGGGCTTGTGTTCCCGAGCGGAGTCGTGTCCGATGCACCCCACGTGTCAGACAAGTGGGAACATCAGCAGCGTTCAAGGAACAGCCTGGGACGAACCCTTGGCACTGACACACAGAAGCCGCTGACAACTTTTTGGGGGGTTCTGGAAGACAAGCAAAACTCTTCCCCAGCACCACATCCTCCCCCCCTCAATGCAAAGCAAGTTTCAGCCCTCATAAACACTTTGTTTTCCCAGTCAGAGCTCGAGTGAAGCCCTCAGCCTGCAGTCAGAGCACAGAACTGTGTGAGATCCTCACCCCTCACGCTGATAATTCCTGGGGACCAAACCTCCAGCTGTGCTCTGTGGCTTCTCATGGATGCCAGGGAGAGCAATTAAAAAATAAAGGCAGATTATCGACAAAACCGTATCAAATAGAAACAGAAATATCCATTTAGGCAGCTCAACTGCAAATTTAAAATGTCCCTGCTCATTACAGGGGACTTCAAAGATCCCTCCCAGCTCAGACTATTGCATGAAAATCAAAGATATGAGGAAGAAAAATTGCCAGGCCAGGGTTTCTATGTAAGAAAGAGGACTAGCAGGGAGGAAGAAAAAAAAAAGAGAAATAAAAGAGAACTGTTTCACCCCAACAGTGCACTTTAAATAACCAAATGGATTGTGAAAGTAGAACAGCACAGGGGCTCATAACTCAGCCTTGTGGTGACAGCCTGCCCATAGCCACCTCCTGCACGGCCTCAGACACGGCTCCTCCAGCAAAACCAGCAAGAACATCAGACACGGCTCCTCCAGCAAAACCAGCAAGAACAGCCCCGGCTGCCTCCAAAAACCCCAATAACCTGCAGCCACAACCCGCCCCCGACATCCCCCACCTCCCCCAGCGAGACGGGGACAATCCATCCTGCCAGGTGGAGACACAAAGCCCAGGCACCTGTTCACATTCCAGTCATCCCTGCCCCTCCTGCAGGGGGAATGTTACGAGGCCGTGGGGAGAGGAGCCACATAAAGACCTGACAGCCAAGTTACAGGCGCAGTTATTGAGCCTGGCTCGGGATAATCGCCCGAGATGAAGCTCTTCCCTCTCGGAGACACACGTGTCTCTCCCCAGCAGCTGAGCACTTTACTCATGTGCATTATGGGGCCAAAGAATGAAACCCTACACACCCCACAGAGGCGTGCTGGGGCTGCTGGGGGGAGGCAGGAGCTTCCTGAAGACAAAGGCTGATGATTTCCTGCACACCCGCCACAAAAGCCACAGGAAGCTCCCCGAGGAGACAAACCCAGCCCCGAGAGCAAGACCTGCTCAGATCCTTTCAAATAAAACCATCGAGTCATCGTTACAGTAATCTCCCACCACAAATCATGGCGTTAATGGCTCGGGGCAGGACAGGGTTCGGATCCTCAGCTCTCCCCCTCTCCAAACGCCCCCGAGCGATGAAACCGAGTCAGAAATCAGAGTCTCTGCTCCAGGGCCTTCCCCTCCAGAGTACCCGCAATTTATTTCAATAAGCAACACGACTGGGGCCCCACATCTTAACCTGAGCATCCAGGAGGGATTTCACCTCCCCTCTCCTGATGCAAAGGCTGCTTCACCAACCCCACTGCCTTTTTTTTTTTGAGGTGATTTGGTTCTAAAGGCTTTATCCCAACGTGCACCCTCAGGCTGAGAAAGGGCTAAGAGCCAAGGCTGAGTCCTTGTCACAGGATCAGCCCCAGGGCCCAAAAAGCTGCTCCTTTTTGAGCAAATCAAAGCCAAGCAACCTCTGGGAAGCCAGAGGCCCAAGGAACAACAGCCAGAGCAGCACCTTATCCCATTTCTCAAGCCCCACTCGCAGCTCTAACAGCACATGAAGACAGACCACCTACTCCAGGAAGCAGGAACAACCCAGAGCTCCCCAGTTTGCCAGCTGCCCCACACACTGATCGAGTTTCACGCTATTTGGGTTTAATTCACTAAAACCAGACCTGAAGTTGCACTTTATGGACACACAGTTGTCCCTTGGAAAGCTGAGTGCTCTCAGGACACTTCAAAACCAAAAAAAAACCAAAAAAATGTTCCTTCTGAATACTTCAGAATTCTGCTTATTTAACTTTTCCTATCCAAGATTACTGGGAATAGGAATTTTTCAGAGGAATCACACAATAAAGAGGCAATCGAGCCCTCTTCCTGCAGTATTACAGGGCACTGCTACACCCCCAGACCCCACTCTTCCCCTAGATAAGCTCCAGCCCTGTTTTCCAAAGGTTTCCATCTTCTGCATTCAGCTTGTTTCAATTATTCAGGGCAACCCAGGCTGATAATTACACAGTCCCGAGCTGCTGAGTAAAACTGATGCTTAATTAGCCAGCAGGAAAGATCGATTAAGATCCAGCAGGGTATCTTGCAAAGTTCTTCAGTGGGACTGCAGGGAATAAAGTCTGGCTGTGCCCTTCCAAAGGATAAAATTCTCCTCTTCTCAGGGACTCGACAGCAGTTTTATTTAAACTGGATGCTCAGCTCAGTCAGCCACCCCGAGCTTTATTGTCAGGCCTCAACATCGAGTGACACAACTCAGAGCTCGTAACTAGAGCATTAACAGCAAGCTCTGGATCGCATTTCTGGCCAAAAATATAATGCAGCTGAGGCTGAAAGTTTTATTTAAGCCTTGAGCAGCCTGATTTCTGGTTTTTGGGTTTTTTTTTTTGTTCCTCAATTTCCCCTCAGAACAACAGGGAAAAAAAATTAGTTTGCTTCATTCATTTCTCCAAATGATGCATCTCATGTTCTTATTCAGGACTGGAACAGTCCTGAGGACACGAGGCTTTAAAATGCAGGTCTGACCTGGGTTCTAAGTCAATAAATCCTCTTCATTCCTTTTTACTGTATCAAAGTCCAGACAATCCATTTTGGAGCTCAGGAGCCCCCTGTGAAATAGGTACTTTGAGCAGCAAGTCCACAGCACGAATCTCTGCTCACTGTATTGATTTACCCAGAGACTTAAGTGATGTATTTGCTCCACAAAATCCTCTCTGGAACAAGGGAGAAGCAAGGAAAGGAGAGGATCAGAGACCCATCTGAGAAGAGCTGTACATTCACAGCCCGAGGCACCACTTTTGACTTCGAAACGCAGAAATTCCCAACAAAATAACGACCATTTTTCAGACAACCACAAAGCTGATTGATTGGGAGCGTAAAAACCAAGCCCTGAACGTCCATGAATTTTCAAAGCATGGGCCAACTACACCAGCACAAGGTACCCCAAGACATGCCACCATTCTGAAGCACTTTGACTAGAGAGTAACTCCGAGGACACCAACCTGGCTTTGACTTTCTGGAAGCCCAACAGGATGACATCCCTCTGCTCCCTGGCTTCAGCACTCAAGTTTTCGTTCTGCAGCCCCTCTGACAGGTAGTCTTCAGCATCTGGGGAAGAAGGAACTACAGGTTAAAACTCAGAGGTGCCTGTTCTTGCCTAAGAAAGCCTGAGCTGAGGAGCCCTCGAGGCACCACACCAGTCTGAGCTAAAGACACGAGTCAGTCTGAAGGCTCCATCTGGACAAGTGAAGCCATGGAAGTGATTAAAGAGGATCTAAATACTGCATGTGATGACAGAGCTTCTCTCTGGTTGGAACAGTATAAGGCAAATAAACAAGTGAAAGAAACCCCCAAGCAGAAGAGAGGATGAGGAAGGTGAAGGGAAACATGAGCAGACCAAGTTCAACTCCACCTGCCTCTGTGCTGCCCCAAGCCCTAAATATGTGCTGCTGTGGAAGGCTTTTGGCATTCAGGACACCAAGACGTGGTTCTCCCATTCAGGGAGGATCCAAAGCATTCCTAAAACGAGTGCAAGATATCCACTGACACTCCAAAATCACGCTGATTGTGACGTTCACGAGGCCAAGCCCTGAAAACCAGGCTGGCTGTGCACTTGTGTCACAGCGTGGGTTGTCCTGCAGGGCTGCTGCTGGAACCCTGCACCCCCTGCCTGCTCTACGAGGCAGCCAGACAACAGCAAATACAGCATTCTCCCACCTGGAAACCACATCCACATGCAGAAATCTAACCCGAACCGCGAGACAAAAGGATTAAGTGCCTTCTATTTGCATAAATATTTATGTTCTTTACAGGAAGCTGGAAAAAAATAAACCAACAAACTGGCGGAAAACAAACCAGTCCCACTCACACCTGCTCTGTGCAGAACACCAGCCTCGTGCTTTACTTTTCCTTTAGCAGAGAAAAGATTGGCTTCAAAGCTCTGCTGTTGTACATCCACAGGCCCCTCCAACCTTTAACTCCCACCCCATACTGTGCCACTAATGTCAGTTTAATATCCTGCTTGCAAGAATTCCAGCTCCTTCTGCTTCAGCTGCCAGTCCAGTGCCACCACTGCTTAGCACACCCCAGGAACCTGCACAGCTCCTCCACCTGCAAGCACGTCTCAAGATCAAAATGCCACAGGAGAAATGGGGTTTTTTTCTGCTCAAATTGTGATCCCTCATTTCTTTTTGCTGTCTGCTCGTGATGTACTCAAAGGTCTAGAGCAGGGGAGGAAAAATAAAAGGAGGTGTTTAAAGTGAAGAGCACAAGGAAGGAGGTGGAGGGGGCCCAAGGCTGATGCTTGTGCATCCCCCAGGAACAGGGCCCTCTTCCTTGTCTTCAGAGGGACAGGATCAGGGAGACTCAGCTCTGCCACAGCAGCCTGGGAAGGAGGAGTGACTCCAGATCCCAACACTTGTCTCCACAGCAGCCCAGTTCTCCTTTTGGGGTTTATTCAGCCGAAAGCACCAGTTGCCATGGGAGCACGTGCTAATTACCACATTTCTGCCAAATGCAGATTCCCTCCAGCTCCTCACCAGCTCCTGCCTGTTAATACGAATTCACTGCTAGTAATTTAACCCTGGGTCCCCTGCCTGGGGTAAGACACAGGCTTTGCCAATCCCAGGCCAACCTTCTAATCCTGAGGCTCAGATTCATTTTCAGGCCCTCCCTCTGCAGTTTTAATTGCACACCCAAGGTACTGCACCAGCTTAAGACAGGTCTAAAGACCCTGGGGCTTAAATCACAAATGCCACAGAGAGCACCCAAGTGCATCTATCTAAGCACAAAGAGTAGATCCTGCTCTGAGGAGCCTCCTGAGAACAGATGAGGCTGAGGGGACAATTTATTATATACAAGCATAAAAACAAGGCAGTAGAAATGGCCCAGCAAGAGAAGCTGCACACAGGAAAAAATACAGTTTTGCCACAGTGAAAGAACAAGCGAGGAAAACAAACTGCTCCCAGAACTGCTGCAAATCCCAGTTACACCCCTGTGTCATTTTTAAGCTCAGATTAACTCCATGAGTACACGATTAGCCCTAATACAGCATTTACTTAGTGGGATGTCAGCCCAGATCAGCTGCTGGGTAAGTTATAGCAGGAGCAGGGTCACTTCTGCAAAGCAGGCAGAGCCCCTTTCCCAGCCAGTCACTGTGTTTATAGCAGCAGGAAATGAAAAAGAAAGCCTAACCATAAACTCTCCAAGTGGATCAGGAAGAGCAATATGTAAGCAGCTCTAGAGTAAATCACCCTAATGTTAGTTTTACTGCTTGTCAGTAACATTATATTCTTGATGTTTATAGATTGCTCTCTGCGATCCACTCTGAAAGTTTACAGGGCTCTCCTCTTCATTTCCTGAGGCTAAAAAGGTAAGAGAGGGGGAAAAAAATAGTGGAGATTTCATCAAGTGTTTCAGGGGAGCTTCTAGAGGTGATTGCAGTTATCCACTTTAATCCTGCAGGAGATGCACAGCATCCTAAGAATTATGTCACAAGCACTGAAGTCCAGGTAGTAAATAACCTTTTAATGGCAGCACTAAATTCTGGGAGTTAATCAGCACTCAATGAGCAGAGCTGAAAGGTATTAAGATGCCATGTGTATTCTCTCCATGCACACACACATTCAGCTGGTTTTTTACTCTTTTCTGCTCCTCTGCCATCAGAAATCCTACACTCCTTGTGCAGTGGAACCAGTCCCACAGGATCCATGGAAAATAATCCTAAGCCAACCAGTCTGTTCCAACACTTGATGCTTCACACAATCCCTCCTGCAGTTTATCACCCCAGCTGGCTGGGAAAAATGAGTTTAAAAAGGGGTTTAGGACACCTATCAACACTGAGAGCACAGATACCTTGAGCTTCCCTGGGACTGCATTAATATTTCCAGGACGTGTCCCAAAACAGGCAGGGATTTGGAAGGTTGGTTGTATCCTCTCATCCCACTTTGTCTAAATAAATCTGTGGGCTGTTGCACACAGTGTTTCTTGAGCTTTTCTGAAAGGTCAAGAAAGGATGTTTTAATTGTGAAACGGTATTTTACAGATGAGCCTTTTGTGGGGCTGAGTGAGACCTTGGGAACAGAAGGAACCCTCATCCATCCTCCTGCAGAGGACTCAGGGGGACCCTTCCCCAGGCAAGGGACAAGAGGAACTGAGAACACCTTCCCAAATTGTCAGCCCCCAAATCTCAACCTTAGTTCCTCCATATTTAAATTTTGGAGCTACTCACCATGCTGCTGGCTGGGGCTTCATCAGCCCTCACCAAAGAGCACTTCAGTGCTTATCTGAAGCTTTGTGCAGCAGGGGCAGCACCTGCTTGGTGCTCCCGGTGCCCAAACTCCAAGGGGAAAGCAGCTTTCCAGACCCACCACCTGAAATCAGGAGGCTCAAGAAGGCAGGTGAAGGGCAGACAGTCTGATTGACTTTGCTGCTCCGAACAAAGCCGGCAGCACTGTGTTTGTCAGAGATATATCACATTTTCAGAACCACTCTGTCAGCCTTCAGAAGGAATCTGTGCTAGCAAATATGAAACACTCTTGAAAAAAAAGGCAGCTGGAAGAGAGACCTGACTGAGCCAAAAGTGAAACTGTGCAACAGTGTAAATAATAATAAAGTGTAAATGAAATTTAAATTGCTTGTTACAAGGTGGGCCTTAAAGCAATAATTGCTGCAACCTGATCTACTCATAAGCAGACAATAGGAAGTGCTGAGAAGTGTTGCAGAATAGCACACGGTGCTGCCTCCAAGCACTGCAACCTCAGACATGCCTTATTTGATGAATACACAACCCTCAGGAGGAAGCCTTTGAGGACCTGCAGCACACAAACAGCCCTGCACATGGAGCAAACGTTAAAATAAGGAAGCGGGTGTTACTGCCTCCTCTGGCATTTCTATTTGAAATACAAGGGTTCTTATGCTCATGCACTTTGGATACACACATATATATAAATACACACCAAATCTGTATATATATACACATCCGATCTGTATATATTTACATATATATATAAATAAAATAGAATAATTTGGGTTGGAAAGGACCTTAAAACTCATCCAGCCCACCCCCTGCCACGGGCAGGGACACCTTCCACTAGCCCAGGTTGCTCCAAGCGCTGTCCAACCTGACCTTGGACACTTCCAGGGATCCAGGGGCAGCCACATCTTCTGCGAGCAACCTGTGCCAGGGCCTCCCCACCCTCATAGGGAAGAATTTCTTCCCAAAATCCAACCTGCTCTGACAGTTTGAAGCCATTCCCCCTTGTCCTGTCACTCCTAACTCCTGTAAATAGTCTCTCTCCTGTTCCTTCACGTACTGGAAGGCCACAATTAGGTCACCCCAAAACCTTCTCTTCTCCAGGCTGAGAACATATCAAATATAAAATTATAAAATAATAAATAAAATATATTTAAATATATAAAATATATCATTCCCAGCCTACAGAGCTGGAAGCCTCCTCAGCCACTGTAAGGCCTCAAGACCATACAGATTGTTAAGACACAGCAAGTTTGATCCAGAGGTATGTGACATGCAATTAATCTCCATTCATAGCCTGCTCTACCTGTCAGCAAACAAAGGCTGAGCTTTAGAAGGAGATCTGAAGCCTTCAATTAAAAACAGTCAGCTAACAAGAAAATAATCTAAGTTAAAGGAAGGTGGCAGGTGCAGAAATGAGTTGTTTACAAAAGTGTCAGCCCTGAACAATAAAGTGCTGCACATCAAAAATGTGAAAGGGTGAACTTCAGCAGAGCCCCCGTGACTAAAACCCAGAGGAGAAAACCTCCACCTACATCTGGGGGAAGACACAAAGCATTTGGGAGTGAGCTGTGACGGGCTTGGAGGCTCCACGCCGCCTGGGAGTTATCCTGCAGCTTGGGATGAGCACCCAGTGCTGGCAGGAGCTGCTGCAGCAGGAAATGCAAGTTCAAAGGCCCAAACCCAACTGCTCTGAGCAGTGAGCAGCACAGTCTTATCAGCCCCTTCCTTCCCACCACCCACCCCTGCAGCAGCACCTGCGGGTGCCACGAGCACAGGTGGTTTGGTGATGGGCTGGCACCCCTGTTACAGCCTAATGGTGGTGCTGACACCCCTGTTACAGCCCGATGTGGGTGCTGACCTCGTATTTTTGGGCAGGTAGAACGTGGACACCACAGCAGCTCTCCCAGCACAGCACAGAGCCGGCAAGAGCCGCAGAGGTCCTCGGAGAATTCGGGTTTGTAAGCGGGTTTCGAGAGCTGAGCGAGGTCCGCGCTTGGCTGCGTGACTCAGCCCAGCACACCTCAAAGCAGAGCCCCCAGTGTCCCAGCCCCAGACGAGCCTGCAGAGGGGGCTCAGGGCAGCCCACGAGCTGCTCCTGCCCGGTGTCTCAGCCCGACGATGCCCAGCGGTGCAGCCTCCCCAGCGATCCTGAAAGCTCTCACTGAGGACGTGTTTTGGGCACGCCAGGAGAAACCCCTCACCCTTCCCACACACTCAGACCCCGGGACCACCAGAAGACTCCCCCATCCCTAACATACACGTGGACACGCGTGGCAGCTCCTGAAAACCAGGAGCACAGCCCCAAACCCGCTGGGCAGGCAGCCACGTGTCCTGACCGCTCATCAGGGGCAGAGACAGCGAGAAGCAGGAGAAGCCCCCCCAGTCCTTCCGCTGCTCCCCCTGACTCAACACAGCGAGGTGCAAGAAGCTTTCCGGCTTCTTCCCCCGCAGCCACGGCGGATTTCCCCCAGGAAGCAGATGAGGGGCGAGGAGGGATTTGCCGATACCTTCCAGGAGCCTCTGAATCTCCTCGGGGATCATGATACCTGCCAGCTTCCTTCCCACGGGAGCCAATCGTGCTGCGACCGCTCCTGTCCCGGGGGGGCAGGGACAGAGCGACAAAGGAAGCAGAGAGGGCGGGGACACCCCCAAAAAGAGTAGGAGGAACCACTGCGCTCTGCTCAGCTACCACCTCCTCCTCTTATAACCTCAGCGGGACCCCCTGCAAGGCAGGCAGGTCGCCCAGGTGTCCTGGATGCTCCTGAAAACCAGAGCTCCACCCAAGGAGCTGCAGAAGTGCCTGAGCCCAGCCCAGCAACAGCACAGCTGAACCTGCCCCTGCATCAGCCTTTCCATCAGGTGGCATCTCCCCCCAGCAGCTCAACTCAGAGCACCTGGGCAGGGATTGAACCTCCCTGTTCCTCCCGCAGCAGGGGCTGGGGTTGGATTTGTTCCAGGCTCCCTCCTCTAATGCACAGGGGAGGGACGTGGTGCTTGGCTGTTCTGCAATAAAACTTCCCCTCTTCCTGCACCCTGCACAGGAAGGGGGCTGGACTGCACTAGCTGTTCAGATTTCTGTGTCTGGCCCAGAGCAAGAACAGGGCTGTGCACCCGAACGTGCTTTATGGCAGGCAGTAAATGCAAACCAGCAATGCCAGTGCAGCAGATTAACCCCCAGCCCTGCATCTGCTGCTCTCCCACTGCAATGGATTAGCACAAGCTAATAGAGGGATAGCACTGTTGGGTTTTGATTTTTCACTCTTGAACTCCCAAATTTCAGGCTCGATATTGCCCGATCCAAAGGCAGCCTTTGCTGTCTGAAGCTCATCAGTTATTCCCTGCACCAGTTTTAAGATTTCCCATAGGTGAAGTGTACAGGATTCAGTCCTTTCTTTGCAATAGGCTGGTATCAAACAAATATTTATGGTTCTTGCTCCTCTCCTGCTCTGGGCGAGCCAGCCTGCCACAGTAATGATCACAAGCTGGCAAAACAAAGCCCAGAGGGGAAAGGAAAATAAAAGCATGCATTGGGATCTGCCCCATTGGCTTCAGTGGGATAATGCCATGCTCTGAGGATGAGCATAATTCCAAATAATTGAAGGACGGGATTCTTGCAGCTCTCTGGATGCATCCCCTGGATGCAGCAGGTCTGGGATAAAGGAAATGTGGAAGAGATTCCAGATTTGCCCTGAGCTTCTTGCTCGGTTCAGTCAAAGCAATCTGCTGTTTCAGGCTCATCTCGCACCTGGGATGTAAGAGCTGTGCTGGCCAAGCCTCAGGTATGGAGGAGATGGAAATGCATGAGAGGAGAATGGAGTTGGACTTTGATCATCCTTGTGGGTCCCTTCCAACTCAGGATACTCCACGATCTCGTGAGAGAGATGCTCCTCCATGTGCTGTCAGCTGCTAACGTGCTTTGTGTCCCACTTTCTGAGACAGGTGGGTGAAACAAGGAAAAGACTGTTGTGCTTTTAGTTATCAGTACAAATCAGATACAAACCAGGTACAAGATGAAGCACAGGGCTTCGTGTTTTTGGCTTTGGGTGCGTGCCAGCAATCCTGGTGTTCTGGGGCAAGAGGAGACACCCCCGAAGCAGCTGCCAAGTTCTTCTGGGGACTTTTTGGTTGGAATGTGCCTTTTTATGCACGGGGACAGCACCTCACTAACTCCCATATAAATAACACTTGTCAAGAGGGATGATTTTAATGGAGAAGTGAAGGCACCGTGACCGTGAGCAGCTGATTTACCGGAAGGCGCTGCTCTGGTTTCTGTGTGTTTTCGTGTCTCGGGTCCCTCTTCTGTGATAACACTGAAGTGGCAGCTGCCACTTGGGGTTTAGTCAGGGAGAAGAGAAGACATTGTGTTTCTTCTCCTGCTTTGGGAGGCTCAGTTGCTGTCCAGATCTGGGACAAGAGACGGCCCAGCCCTTCTGATCTGTCGCTTGGCTCTGCGCACACACGGGATTTCGGAAGAACCGGAAGGCAGAGCTCACGTCTGACGTCACCCATCCAAACCCCCAGCTTTCCTACTCTGAGTAAATTCAGTTTCTGGCCTTCCCCTTTCACTCCCCCACCCCAACAAACACCTCTGGAGCATAATCTGGATTTTAGGACAAGAAACTGTACATCTGCACTGACATCCTGCGGCGGATGCAGAGCCTTAAAGCACAGGAAATGCTGCTGCCCTTCAGGGGGCCTTGCGTGGGAAATGGCCTTGCTAGAAAGTATAAACATCTCAGGACCTGCCCCCTTACACCTCCCAGACAGGCAGGGTCTCATGAGTCAGGATTTAGGAAACTGGGAGGAAAACATGGCTCTGTGTCAGGTGCCTGAGGCTCTGGACACATCTGAGTGGCTCTGATGGCATGCAGGAAATGGTGGCGTGTGTAGGTGGATGTGTATGATGGATCTGTGCTCGTGTTCTCACCTTGAGCTGTTTGGGGATAAATATTTAAACACGGCTGTGTAGAAAGCCCAGTCAGTTCATTACAGACTACAAATAAAAGCAGCTGCTTGCTGAGACTGACTAACTCTAAAAATGAGTTTATAAAGGAATGAACTAGGTCCCTTAGATGGAAGAAACTGCCTTCAGATATGCCAGGAAGATCGATAAAACCAGATCAATGCAAATCTCGGAGGAAGGAGCGTTCGTGTGGCTGCAAAGGAGCGAGTCTCACCCATCCCCTGCAGTGCTGGAGCTCACACAACCACCTGGCAGCAGCTGTAAAGAAGGAACTAGAAGATACCTGGTCAGTGAGACTTGCCCGAGAGTTGAAGTGATTTAGCATATTTATGGGCTGGGAGGAATGGAGGAATTCCCCCCCGTGTCAGTGCAGCAGTGACTTGTTTGGCAGGTGTGGTTTCACCTTCCTTTGCTGCTTAAGAGCAGAGCTCAGAGAAGTGGGGACTTCACACAGGAGATTCCCTGCTGGTGCAGTTTATGGCACCACTGAAGCTCCAGATCTTCCCTGCTCGACCTCTGAGGTGCATTGCAGCCTGATTTGGGGCCTTTCACTACAGGACTCCAAGTCATCATAAAGCACTGCAAGTAGCATCGCAGGTGGAGGCTGGCACTGTGGCACCCTGGCCCACACAGCCACCCCATGGTCCTGCAAAACTGCCCTCAAGCCCTACAGGGAGATGTTTTAAGACCAGGTTGACCATGCAGCAGCCACTGGCATTATTCAATCCATTTTACTGAGGGATGCTGAGACGTGGAGCCTCACCTGCCACGGAGACATCGCTGCTGTTGCCCAAAATCTTTGCACCAGGCCAAACCTTATGCACTGCAGATAAAAGCAGCCAAACTGATTCCCAGACAAGTGAGCTTTTTTTTTTCCTTTCCTTTTTTCTCACCACTGTCATTTTTGAAAGTGTGAATAGGTCACAAATTTAGATTTGTGGCCAGCTGGGAAGGAGGTGGGGGAGTCTGGCAGTGACTGGCACCTTCCACCAACCACATCACCGTTATGTAGCATCATTTTTATGGGCTCTGGATGTAAAGCTGCCTCCCCACACGATAAAAGCCCCACCTTAATCATTTTAGGTCCCAAGTTCAGCAGACAGGCTCTCTCCTAATGATATTCTGTTAAATGGACAAATTTCTTTGAAGGCTCGTCTTGCTTTGAAATCCAATTTCCCAGGCAGGCAGATGCGATTGGGTGTAACTATGGAAACAAAGCCGGGCAGCCTTAGAGGAGCTGAGCGATGCGAGGTAACAACGTGAGAGGCAGAGCCCTTTGCTGCGCTGTCGGAAATATCAGAGGATCTGCAGAGGTTGGCAGGAGACGTGTCCCTGTGCTGGGCTGTTCTGTGTGGCTGTCAGGGAAGGTAAGCAGCCAGCTGGGCTGTCACAGCCTGGAGTGGAGCTGAATGCCCAGATCCAGGGGGTGCAGACTCCCCCAGTTCCCAGCTCTCCCCTCCCAGCTCCCCCAGCACATCCTCAGCCTGGAGTGGAGCTGAATGCCCAGATCCAGGGGGTGCAGACTCTCCCAGTTCCCAGCTCTCCCCTCCCAGCTCCCGCAGCCCACCAGCATCTCAACCTTCCCCTCGCTGCCATCCAGAAAGGTTAACAACAAAAGGGTAACAAGGTTAAACCACAAAGCCCCGGCTGATAACAGCCCTTTCAAGCAGCTGCACCGAAATTAATGTGAAACTTGGAGTAATTAGATAAGATAAGGCCGTGTGTGTGCTCGTGTGGGCACACGCTGACCCTGGGACAGCCGTTCCACAAAGGAGGTGGAGGATCACAGGCCTCATTAAACTGGATCAGGTTATTTGTTCACCTAGGCTGGGGCTGCAGCACTGAAAGTCCATTTCCAGCCCCTTTATTCATCTTGCTCGATATCCCTGGATAGTGCACTGACTTGCCCTTTTGTCCTCTCTTCCCAGTGCTGTGGCTCCTGCCAATTCAGAGCAGATTCTAATTCCTGCCTTTTCACAGCAGCTGCTATTCCATCCATTTCTGAATCACAGCTCCTGCCATTCCAGGGCAAATTGTTGGGCCACTGGGTGTCATTTGCTGCCTCTGACAGTGACCAACAACTCAGAAAAGAGGCAACTTTCCAATCTGGTAATGCACCTGACTGCTTGAGTAATGTCTCCTGGTTTCCTAATCAGCTCTGCCATGCTAATGCTCTGCTGTAATCCCGGAGTTTACGTGCTCGTGTCATCCCCATTGTCCAACAGCTCGTGTGTCCTTCCCTGTGACCAAGTCGTTCAGGGAAAGGGTGGTTGCAGTGCTCATAAAACCTCGTTTATTTTTCAAGCTAAGTGGTCTTTCGTTGTCCTCATAATTCCACTCCTCACCTCTGCTTCTCCAGGGCTCGCAGGTTACTGCTCATCAGTTGCTGGAGCCAAAGAGAAACAAAAACATGTCAGCAGCCCTGAGTTATGGTAAACAGATCTGGTCCCAAAGCACAGCTAAATTGACTGGACCTTGCTCCTGGCCCAGACTGCCAGGCTGTGGATTCATTTACCTTCCAGACACGCTGCGTTTTCCCCGCTGTGCAGGTTTCTCGGAAGCGAGCAGGTGTGTTGGGCTGTATTTATCAGAGGAACTGGGGATGGATCAGAACTGTTCACCACATCCCTGAGAGAGCCAGTCCGGCTGGACAAGGTGCAGTGTGGAAGACAAACACATCCCAAGAGGGGATCCTGGGGAAATGAACGCCAGGGTTGGGGCCTGGGCTGGTGCTGGGGTTTTCCAGGTGCTCGTGCCATGGGCCACAACAGCACTGTGGGAACAGCACCCCAGAGAGGCAAAGGCAGAGCAGAGGAGGAGTTAGGTGAGTCAACCCAGGAGTGGAGAGGACCTGCTTCATTCTTCCTGTGTCCAGCTCAAGTCCAGCTCTCAGTCCAGAGTCCGGATTCGTCTGCAGTCCCATGAACACCAACCAGTGAAGGCGAGGCACACATTTAATTTTCATTGGCACAAACATCCTCTCCTCTTCAGGGTGATTGGACTCCACTGGTCCATCCCCTCCTCCAGTGGTCCATCCCCTCCTTGGCCTGTGGCCAGGGGGTCTCTCTCTGGAAGTGCCCACAGAGGTCAGAGGGGAGGACCTGCTCCCTGAGGTGACAAGCGCAGGAGGCACCTCCCAACATCACGTTCCCAGAAAAACTGGCATCCTGAGGGGGGAT
The DNA here is from genome assembly GCA_036023395.1 of Myiotriccus ornatus. Classification (NCBI taxonomy): domain Eukaryota; kingdom Metazoa; phylum Chordata; class Aves; order Passeriformes; family Tyrannidae; genus Myiotriccus; species Myiotriccus ornatus. The sequence goes on along the minus strand of JAYRBT010015465.1, from coordinate 23,950 downwards.
GAGGGCAAAGGCATAAAACCACGGGAATCCTGCAGTCTCTGGGGAAAGCTGGCCAGCACAGGAAGGGAAGGATGCTGTAAAGGGAAGGATTAGGAAGCCACAGGGAGCTCCTGTGGAGCTGCTGCTCCTCGGGCTGACGGATGGGCTTGTGTTCAATGCAGAGGTGCTATTGATCCCTGGCTGTTTGGTTACAGTGTGTGATGGAGCTGCCCTCTGCCCTGTAGATGTGTTGCAGCACCTCTTCTCTTTCTCCCAATCCTCATCAAACTACTTTAATGACTCTTTTATTGACAGCAGCGAGTCTTAATGAGCAGCACTGCCACACACTTCATTAAGGCTGCAGAGGGGACACTTGCTAGAAACAGCTAAGACCAAGGGCTGCCATCCAGGCTGAGGGAGAAGGATGGAGCTGAGGGAGGCCCCACAGTTCCCTGGAGGAGGGAGAGCTCCCCGTGTGCTCCTGGGAGAGAACAAAGCTTTGGGACAAAAATCCACGTGGTCTGTGAGAAGCAGTGGAATGAGGAATGATCAGTCCTGCAGGAGAGTCTTGGTGGACACACAGAACGTGATGTAAGACCCTAAAACCTCCATGAATATTTCAGTTCAGGAGGAAGAAGACAGATGGCAAAATGTAGGGTAGTTAAGGGCTAAATTTAACCTTGATTTTATTACTCAGTATAGTAAGAGCACAGGATGTCTACACTGTTGTGACATTTCAGATTAAAACTGGAGCAGCCATTCTGTGACGTTTTCTTCATTCTGGAAAAGAATCTCCCACCTAAAACCAGCACAAAAGACAGATTTGGACTCGGGGGTCTGGGTTCAGAAGAGACTCAGAGATGATGTTCTAATGCAGCCCTGCTTCTGCATTAACATCCATAAATCTCCATCCATCACACAGTTCTATTTCAATTATTGAGCCAATTTCCAGACACTTTTATGATGTATTGTTTGATTTTATTAACTGGAGTGAAGGTTTAAACTCACTGAATTCCCATAGTAATCTTGCCCTGTAACCCTACCCACCTTATCAAATCTTGCTTAATGAAATGCAGGCATCTGTCTTAATGGCTTTCAAACTAGGCTGTGTAGACTGACCCAGATGTTAGTTCATAAATAGGAATATTTGGAGGTGTTAAACAGGGTAGCTGGAGACAGAAGGAGGTCCCTGAAGTGATCTTTTCTCTTATGAAGAAATCAGTGATATGGGAGAAATTACTATAAATCTTCATGAAGAAAAATAAGAGCCAGAGGCCTGGGGACTGGAGGCTCAGCCCTGAGAGCAGCTCAGCAATAGATGTGGTCAAAAATCATTTCCTGAAGAAGCTGACTGTTTTGGTAGAAATTTAAAATGCAACCTGGCTTGATTTAAGAGCAAAAATAGTCATTTGATGTGTTTTGCCTGGGGATTATGGTGGCTGTGCTGAATGGGAGGAGGAATTCAGGTGTTTCAGGCCCTGTCCTGGCAAGGAGTGCGTCCTTAGGGATCGTGGTGCACCCTGGAAAACCAGCTGAAGGGTGGAAAGGGGAGTGCAGGAGCCCTATAAATTATACATGGAGTTCTGGGATCATACCTGATGGAACATTCTATATAATAGTATTTACAGCTGCAACATGTCCCATTCCAGGTAACTGAGGCTATTTCGTTGTCGAAGAAGCCCCCCCAAAAAAAATCTGTAGAAAACAAATATTTTTCTGGAGGAGAAAACACCAAACTTGGAGGGGGTTTTGCGTTTAAAAAGCAGGAAAAAGAAATGCAGAGTCTCGGAATCAGCCAGCAATGTGCTGGACACGACAGCAGGGGCTGTGTGTGTGTGTTTGCTGCCTCACTGTTCCCTCAGAGCTGCGCTGGGGAAGGAGCCCCGAGTTTTGTCCCTGCAGGGTGATTTTCCTGCCACGCTGCAACATCTCAGCTCGTCGGCTCCTCCTTCCCCACTGCTCCTGTTCCACGCTCAGGAGGAAGGGAGGAGGAACATCTGACAGGGTGCATGACAAGCTGGTGTTTAGTGTGCCAGTTGGACTCGGTGACACGGGCCGTGCTGGGCTGCATCACCAGCCCGTCATCCGCGGGGTTGGGTGTCGGGTGCGTCACGTTATTAATTAAACACCCAAACGGCGCCGTTAGTCGGCGATCTCATCTGCGGGAAGAACCGCAAGGCACCAGCATTCCCGAAATCCAAGATGCTTGTTGTTGCATCCCTGTCACTTTGAGAAACACTTACCCTCCCGTTTCATGCTTGTCAAGCAATCAATGAGTGTTTGTAAACTGCTCCAAGATCTCCCAGTGAGTGACGCCGCGGTTTGGAAACGCAGAGTGTTCCTCCAGTTCACTCATTACGGAATTAAAGGATAAAACCTGCAGACGTGCAAGGATCCAGCTTGAAAGGCGCCCCCAGGTTTTTGCAGGTGTTTCTGTGTTGCCCTCTCCTGCCAGAGGCTTTAAGCACTCCCGTGGAAGGGATGGATTCAGCGATCGCAGAGCTGCTCTCAAGGTGAAACCCTAGGGACGAGCTGGAGCTGTTGGCACTGATGCCCGGCTCTTCCTCTCTTCATGCCCAGATTTTGGAACAAAAAAACTTCAACCCCTGTTTTATTGAAGAGGAAAACACCGAAGGGAAGGAAGTGTCTCGTCTAAACAGCACCTGGAGCCAGTGAAAGGACGAGGAGCAGGGCCCACATCCTCAGAGTTTCCGCCCCTTCCCACCAGTTCAGTGAAGTTTAAAGCTGGATCCCTTTCCGGGCACTCCCAGAGCAACAGGAATCCTCCAAGGGGGCAGTTCTGCGAAGTGCTGGGCACTCTGGCCTTCTTCCAGTGAAGCACTTAAGTGTGTGATTAACTCCGGCCTTGGGAACCGTCTGATTGGAAAGGGCGGAAATGGAGCTTTGAAAAGGAAAGAGCACAGAGCAAACCGGTGCTTCCCACCTCAGGAAAGGGCAGGCAACGGGAGGATCGGCACTAGGAGCCGTGTCACTCCAGGGAAACAGAGGGTGGCCCTTCCCTTGCTCCACCTGTCATCTGAACTGTCCTCTGGAGCTGCTCGTTCCCTCCAGAGGCTGTCCACAGAATCCCAGAATCCCAGGACGGTTTGGGTTGGAAGGGACCTTAAAGCTCATCCAGTCCCATTCCCTGCCACGGGCAGGGACACCTTCCACCAGCCCAGGTTGCTCCAAGCCCCATCCAACCCGGCCTTGGACAATTCCAGGGATGGGGCAGCCACAGCTTCTCTGGGCACCCTGTGCCACCACCCTCACAGTGATGAATTCCTTCCTAATATCTCATCTAACCCTGCCCCAGAGCAAAGGGAGATGGCTGAAGGTGACAGAGAGGGCAGGGATGTCTGTGCTGCCCCATCCCCTCTCTGCCTGCATTTGCATGGCTTTGGGGGATGCACATATTAAAGGCTATGGAGATGTAATCCACCAGGATTACAAGGGTTTACAATTCCAAATCAAAGCACTACAAAGGTCAGACACCCAACCCAGAGCAAGCTGATCTGGGATTCCAGCTGATGCCTTTTCTTCCTCACCTCCTCCTGAACCAACTGATCTCTTGGTGAAGGCTCTGCATCCTCTGTCTGCAGCACTCACAGTCATCACTCTTGCCTGCCTGAACAATGGATCCCTTACGCTGAGCTGGGCTCCAGGGGCTCCTGAGCTGGTATGCAAACACCTCCTTTGTGCCCTGAGAGCTTTGTTGAGTCCTTTCACAGTGCAGGTTTCTGCTGGGATAGGCAAGCTGGGGCTGGGAGATGCCCCAGAGAGCTTACAGGCCATGCAGAAGGCAGGGGACAAGACAGGGAAACAAAGAGGTGGGACCTTATGGGGTGAGGGGATGGAAAATTCAGCTGGATGCACTGTCAGCTCCCTGCAAGCATCCCTGACTCCTCACACCACAAAGGAGCCTTTACCACTCTTGTTTCCTGCTTCTGACTCTGGAGTCCATCCCCTTTGTTGCAGCTCTCCTTGCCACAGTTCGTGTTTTGTCACACTCCTCTGGTGAGGTAAATCCAGGACCCTCCTTCCTGTGGATTCTGTCATGATGGTTCTTTTCTTTGTACCACGTCAAATGTCCATCTCCAGTTGTGGGGGGAGCCTGGATAACTCCTACAAACTGAACATGCAGAGATTAATGTCCAGAGAGGGGACGTTTGATTAAGCTGAGATCACACAGAGAATCATGAGGTAACCTGGAACCGAACCCAGCTCATCCTTCAGATCCCATCAAATGCTTTAGCCACAAACTTCCCACTTTGTGGGGCACTGCTCTGGTTCCCAGCCACCTGCCCTTACCCCTTTTGCCTGCATTTATCCCCTTCCACGCTGCCTCCATGAGCCAGTCCCCAGCTCCCAGCTGTCCTCTGTCTTCCAGCAAACGATCGGAGCATCACGTCTGCGGGAGGAGCGGGGAGAGAGCCCCGTGTCACTTTTATTTACCTTCACTGCGCTGCCTTCCATTGCTTAACAGAATAGTTTTATAGCAGAGAAAATTGGGAGCTAAGTAGTTGCCTGTCAGGTGGTGTCTGTCGCCCGTGTGAGGAGCTGACATCGTAGTCAGCTCCACTGTCAGCCCTCTCCGTGCCGAGCATCACTCCTGGCTCCAGATTCCTCCTGTGCTCCCCCCGGGCTGGGATTTGAGGCTGTGCCGCTTGGACAGCGGCGTGTGCACTTCCCACTGCCATCCCTGTGCACTTCCCACTGCCATCCCTGTGCACTTCCCACTGCAATCCGTGTGCACTTCCCACTGCCATCCCTGTGCACTTCCCACTGCCATCCCTGTGCACTTCCCACTGCAGTCCCTGGGCACACACAGCAGGCTGGGATCGAGCAGCTGGGACTGCTGAGATGCAATTCCATGAAACTAGATGCAGATCTCGTTTCCCACTCGTGGACTAAGGAGCTCATCCACTCCAGAGCAACGTCCC
>JAYRBT010014287.1:43735-60950 GCA_036023395.1 Myiotriccus ornatus | reverse complement strand
TGCCCACCCTCACAGGGAAGGATTTCTTCCCAGTATCCCATCTAACCCTCCTCTCTGTCAGTTTGAAGTCACTGCCCCTTGTCCTGTCCCTCTAGCCCTTGGAAATAGTCTCTCTCCATCTTTCTTGTAGCTCCTTCAGGTACTGGAAGAACAAAATTAGGTCACCCCAGAGCCTTCTCTTCTCCAGGCTGAACAATTCCAATTCTCTCAGCCTTTCGATGTTCGATTCAACATTCTTTATTTCAATATTTTATTCAATTTATCTCTAATTTCCGGTGTTTAATAGCATATAACACCAACTCCCCTTTAAAATCCTGAACTGGTTTTTAACTTGCTGCTGGACATTTGCCAGTGCCTGCACCTGCATCACCGCCCTGCTCCTATTTCAGTGTCAGCTCAGATCTGCCCATGGAAGAGCTGGAATTGCTGAGATTCCTCTACTCCACCTGTGAGAGTTAAACACAGGGATGGGATGGGCAGAGGGAGGGGAAAAAGAGACCAGCTCGGATTTATGCTTGCAGGTTTTTAAAAGAAGCTTCTTCTTAAGTTTGATGATGAACAGAATGTAGTGTGAACCAACGGAGAGGGAGGGAGGTCTGAGGTGAACAAACCCAGGAACAAACCTGCACATCGGGAATAAACTCCTGAGAGACCTCGGAGAAGGCACGTTCCTTGTGCAGTGTGAAATCCTTGGGAACACCCCACTGATCATCCACGGGGAAATTAAAGATTTTTTTTTTTTTTGGTTAACATATGCAGCACATCTCCTACAAAACTTCGAGGCTCTTTTCTAGATGAAAAATATTCAGTATCAAAATGCAGGAACTGTCTCTGCAGGGATCACACAAAACACCCACTAAAAACCCACCTCAGAAATGAGATGCAGCAGTGGAAAACTGAGGCTGCACCCCAAAGGATCTGAGAGGTCGTAAAGTGAAACATGGAGAGAATCAAATGTAAAAAATGTCGACCATAAATTGGGTAAGATGTTTATTAATACCCTTATTGGCTGTTTCTTTCAGTTGGACTTTGATTTCTTGCTGTGATACTTTGTTGTTTGTTTTTCTAAAATCTTTACATGTTTCTAATTCAGCTGGTGAGAAGTGAATTGATTTTGGTTGGGTTTTTTTAAACATGTTTTGTGGGTTTCAGTTTGCACTTGGGTTGGGATGTCATACATTAATGTATTTCTAGAGCTATAAATTTTTAGGCAAGAAAACATAGAATTTAAATAATTTAAGTAAGAATTGAGTTTAAATGTCTTGCAAAGTGCTGGATAAAATTTTATATATCACATCTATTTTAGTGGCATTCATTATCTGAAGACCACTGCCAGGATAAAGATGAAATCCTACTGGATGCTATAGAGGTGTTTGTAGAAACCCACTCACATATTCCTCACTGGAGTTTAGGCAAGAAGATTCCTTAAACTATCTGGAGAGCAACCTATTACTTCCCTGCCTTAATGAGGCCTCCAAAAGACTTTATTCATCATCTCAAAACCAAGTGGGGAATCAAACCACCTTCCAGTTTACTCAGAGGGAAAAGATGCATATTCAATTTTAATTTTCAGCTTTAACTTTGCAAGAATGGCTGGAACCAGCTGAACAATTCATTCATTTTTCCAGTCTCCAGCCTTGCTTCTGAGCTCGTGGAGATGGGTTAATTGGTTTTCTGTCCTCCACACTTGGCTGCACCAAGGTTGCACTATTCCATGGCTCCCTCAAACAATTAACTTTCTTTCTTTTTTTTTTTTTAATTCATTTAACTTTGTATTAGCCTTTAATGAAAAGTTTTACCTATGGCAAAGAAATGGATATTTAAAATAAGAAGTGTGGAAATGGTGTTTCTATCAGGATTGCAAGTCACGTCTCAGAGCACAATTGCTGGAATCTCTAATTAGTGTACTGCCATTAGTTAACAGCTGAAAACCAAACTACAGCTTAATTTATGCTTTTGCAAAAAAATCCATTAGAATAATGGTCTCAAACAAAATCAAAACCACTGGAAATGATAAGCAGTTGCCATTGTTTTCAGAAGCAGCAAGAACCTGCTGCTCCCATTGGAATTCCAGGTGAAAGGTTCCTGAAGACTCAATGGATCAAAAAAGAAAATTTATTATCATTTTTAATAGCAATAAGATTTGAGACATGGATGTGATGTGTGATGGCAGGAGATGAGGGATCCTGGTATCCCTTAACTACAGGATTTTGGCTTTGGGTTTTGGGGGTTTAGGGAAATTGGTGTGCTGATTTTATACAGTAGGTTCAGCTGCATCTTTTTGTGTCTGACCCCACTGATAATAATTCTTAATAAAGGGATAGCAATTTCTTTTCCTGTTGGGGAATGTTCAGTCAATGGTTATGTGAGAATTACAGAAAAACTGAAAGAAAAGAAGCCCTGAAACACAGATAATTATTCTCCCAACCTTTACAGAAAGAAACAACTATTCCTGCAACATTCCCAACAAGCCAACCCTCCTCAAATGCAGGATCCCAGCCCAGCCTGCACCAACTACAGTGTCTCATTATCTTCTAAAATATTTTCCCATACTCTCACCAAAAATTCCATTGCAGTAAGAGAAACCCTCTTGTTCCCAGCACGGTGGAGATGAAGAACGATGCACTATGTTTTCCTTCTGCAGTTTCAGGTTGTATCTGAAAGAAACTTCTGCATGTTTCTTATTCATTCCCGTGGTAAATGGTACAGTCAGTGAGGGATTGTATCCGTTACTCACTGAATGCTTGAGCTGTTTCTGTGTTTATCTTTGAAAGAGAGAAAGAATCAGTAATTTTATCCATATATATCACAGTTTGATTCTGTGAATGTGAGTTTGGAAAGGACTTAACGCTTCAAGCTTTAACTCCTGTCAAACATAAACCTCTCATTATGAGGCTTCTTTTACTTTTAGTATGTAGTAAAAATGTCTATTAACACAGCTTTAACTGTTCTCTTGGTAAAATAGAGATGTGCGTATTTTCAGCTGAATCAGGTGTTTCTCAGTGTATTTTTGTCACATTTTCAGTGTGGTTTTATCAAAACCAATTGGTGTTTCATAAACCCCTTCACTCCAACCCTACTCAGGATCATCACTCAGGGCAGAGGGCTGGGAATGGGGTTTTACCCCCATCTTAAGATGCTGCCCCTTTTCCGTACACTTCAAGCTTCCACTGCATTTATTGGAATTATATTTAACTGAAAAAAGAAATGTCTGAAGGGACTCAAACATTGTAAAAACTCAGCACATTTTCATCTGCCTAAAAAGAACATTTTTATTTTTTCCACCAAAAATATTTTGAGTTTAATTTAAGTGCAATCTAAAACTCAGTGGGAGAGAAACAGGGAGATATTTTATCACTTTTCAAATTATCTCTCAGTAAGGTTTGTAAGGAAGTGCATGAACTGCTGGATGTTAAACTCAAGAAAATGAGAGAGAAACTTTGGGGATTTTTTTTTTAATATGAAAAATATACTTGGATAAATTAACATTTTGTTTCAGTCTCTTTTATAAAATAACCCACATAAATTGTTCAGTTTAAATCCCTGGGGTTCTGAGATCTTATGGCAGCTGAATACATGATATTGTATGAAAAACTTGCCACTAAGCCTCGCATTCACTTTAACCACTTTATTATTAATATTTTTATTACATAGCCCTGACTTTAATGTAGATTATTAATCCAGCATTTCACAAAACATCCAGAAACCACCTTCCCCCTCCCAACTTTACAGTGTTGATTAAATATGTAGAATAAATTAATAGATTAAATATGTAGAATAAGTTCATCTGAGCCCTGAGTGCACTAACAAGGCTTTTCAAGCTTCCAAAAGGGCCACCAGAAACTTGTTTTTCACGTTTCTGCCTTTCCAGTTGTACAAAGAATGGTGTGAAAGTGGCTTTTGTGCACTGTGGTGACTTGTTCTGCTGAATAATCCTCCTGGAGCTCTGGTTGTGTTTTCTCCCTGTGGCACAGAATCCTCTGATACCCAAAAACAGAAGCAATTTGCAGTGTTTGCCTTGGTTTAAATTGCGACAAGAAATAAAAGAGAAATTCTTTATTAGAGAGATTTTGGGTTGATATTTAATATTATCAGGGCTGAATTCTTTGCTGCTTTTGGAAAACAACATTTAACGTTCCTGACAAAAATCTGCTTTTAAAGTGGAGTTTTATGTCATTGTGAATATTTGTGAAACACTTGGCTATTTTTCAGCCAAGGATCCTTCAGACGTTGGCACAGTCAGAGCAAAGCCATGAAACAGGTGGTGAATTAATTTTGAGAGAAAAAACATAAAGCAGTGCACCACTAAGTAAATCTTTGACAACCTGCTTAGTATCTTAATTTTAAAGAAAAATCCAAATACACCTAAATTCACCATAGCAGCAAACGAAATGGAGTCTAATTTACATCACTCCTTTAGTTACAGGTGTTTAGAAGATTTAATGCATCTTTAAACTGCCCAAATGCCCTCGACAGTGATCCAACATCTGCAGGTTGTTATTTCTCTCTAGCACCAAACTACCTAGTAAATCACTGGGGTAGAAAACAACTTTACTTAGTTTTAGGTGTATAACTAGTTTACTTCTATCGCAAAATGTCTAAATCTTGCACAAAATATTTTCCAATAATTTTTCCAGATCCTTTGCCCAAATGAAGGGAGAGAGATCCTCTATATGTGAATGATATTTTAATTTATATATGAGATATATGTGAATTTATATATGGATTATGAAGCTAGTGTAGGGTTTTTTTCTTTTTGCTTTGTATTTTGCCTCTGTGTTTTCCCATCTTGTCATTCTCCATCCTGTGTTCCCAGGAATCACAGGAAATTGTGAACACATTTAACACCAAAGTCTCTTCCCAGCTTGTTTCATTAGATGGAAAAAGTTTATTAGGTCATGATATTTATCAGGTTATCCTTCAAAATTCCTGAAATTAGTGAAATATGAGTTTTTAGTCAATACACATAAAAATGTTCTGCTTTGGATATACAAATCTCACCCTGACTATGTTCAGTTCTGGAAAACAAGTCTATAACAACAAAAAGTTCTGTATCTTTGAATCAAATATTCGTTCCCTTTAATAATGATAAGATAAATCACATCTGATCTTTCAGAGTTCATCAGCCAATTTATAACAGTATGGCCTTTATTATGACAGATTTTATGATATTTTGTGATGACCAGTCACAAGGAAAAAATGTTTAATGTGCTGGCATCTAATTTTATTACCTCTGGTACCTATTCATTTTCTCAAAGCTTTTCTTTGAATTGGTGCCCGTTCAGGCCCCTGCACTTTCCAAGCTGGGCTATGGCAGGATCAGAGCTAATCTAATAAATCAATAAGGGAGTCAAAAGACAAGGCATGGAGACAACTGCATAATTCACTGTTGCCAGCAGTAACATGTAGTGCCTGGCTAAGCAGATTTTCTATTTATTACTAAATTTAATTCTTCTAAGGCAAAATACCCATTGCCCAAATGTGTGATGCAGCTTCCGTGTTTCTGCTGCTTTGTATACAAATATCAAATGGGATTTACATGCCCAATTTGTCTGAGAGATTCTATTCATGGAGAAGAAAATTTGGGGTTGGTTTGTTTGTTTGTTTGAAGTTAGTGAGCCGTGAGAGGCCAGTGATGATTCCCGCTGTCGAGTGTATCAGGGTGCTGCAAATACATCAGAATTGGAACTCTAGAAGTCCATGATTTAATATTTGTGTAAAAACCTGCTGTGTTTGAGGATGCACCTGCCTGAACATTCTCGTGTTCTTGGGCACCACTGGGTCCCACCAGATGCCCCACGAGGATTGTGTGACTGTGGTCATTCACAGAACGAATGTAAACCCTAATGGGAGGGAAAGCACTGCAGGGTTATTCCACTGGATTCAGAGAGAGGGAGTTTGAGAAACTGGCTTCAGTTATTCACTCTTTTGTAAATAGAGGCTCTTTCAGGGGCTCACTCAGTTTCTGCTCCCTGTTAAAGTCTGGTGTTGTGGTAACACCATTGCAGTGTCGTTCTGGAAGAGGCAACATCCGAGTTCCTGCAATGTTTCTCATGACAGGCAGTGAAGATGTTTTTTTGACACAGAAGAAGAGGGAAGGATGATTCTAATTCTCTTAGGAAGGATACTGAACCAAATTAGTGCAAACAGAGAATGAAAAATGAGTCTCTACTCCATGTAAGTGTTCTGCCATTGTTAATTCTGGTACACCAGAGCTGAGAACGAGTTATCCCTTGGAAGCGAGAAAGAGAAAAGCCATATTTGTGTTATTAAGCACCAGTAATCAATTAAATAAATTAAATCAATAAATCAATAAATTTAATAATTAATATGATACGATGATGTTTGTAGATTTAGCTGATAATCACGTCTAACCACTGGATACTCCAATACCTAATGGATTTTCAGTGACCATCAATGTGGGATCAGAGATTTCTATATCTATAGGAGAATGAATATAGATTTAATTTAAAATGTGCAACCTAAGCATATGAAGTTCTGAAAAAACTTTGTATTCAGTTTTTGGCCTCATCCATTAATAGTATGAGCCAGTGCCTCCTAAAATTGTGAAATAAAAACTTCTGTTTCAGCAGGAGAAATGGGAATGTTTCAATTGACTTCGTGTCCTCAAATGTGAAAGGATCACACACTGTCCTGTAGAAAAATGTGTTTTCCTAAAGAATTCAGTAGGGGAGGGAAGGAACTTGCAAATTCCAGGCAATGATTTGCCAGAACCCTGGGCAAATCCCACAGTTTTACTGTGTGCTTTGAGCAGATGTAACCAAGAAACAGCACTTTTTTTTTTTCTTTTTTAAATATGCGTAAAATCTTTTCTTAACCTGAGATTTTAAGTGAGTCCAGGTTCCATTGTTATTTCCACATACTTTTGTTGGAAGAAAAATTGTGAGGTTCCCTTTTAGGCAGCTTCCAACTCAGGATATTCTGTGATTCCCAGAGAGCAGATGTGCAACATGGTGATGAAAAATGATATTCCAGGCTATAGCCAGATAGTTAGTGAGATATAATCCTCTGTAAAATTGTTTTTATTTCAGCCAGTTGAGTGTTTATTTTTCTTATATTGCTTTGTATAAGTCAGGAACAAAAACATCATCCTTTCGTCCAGGTAATAATGAGAGACAAACCACCCTGAGCTGAGCAGATCATCTGCATTCCAGCCACATCCCTGTCTGTGCTGGAACAAAGCCACTGGGAATAAAGAAATGAGGGTTTCACTTGGCTCATGGTCTTTCTTTTCTCTTTTCTTTCCCTTAATACACAGGCTATCTATAAAACATTGATTACACAAGGCATGGCTATTTTTAAGGGGATGTACTGTTGCAGCATTTTCTGTAGCTGTCACTGGGATACAGTTCTCGGATTATGCTCCTGCACTTCCGTGGGTGCTGATTAGGATCCCATAACTCTGCCTGGTATTCCCCATGGCAGAAATGTGTGTGCAGGTGTCACACAGGTGACCTGCACTATTTGGTCAATCTGTTCTTAAGATTTACCCATAAATAGCAACTGTTCCAGTGGGAAACCTGATCCATGTTCAGTCATCAGTTCCTGATGAATCCGATTCATCCGGAATTGTAGTGACAGGACAAGGGAGAATGGTTTCAAACTGACAGAGATGAGGGTTAGATTAGATGTCAGGAAGAAATTCTTGGTTGTGAGGGTGGGGAGGCCAGAGAAGGCCAAAGGTTGCCCAGAGAAGCTGTGGCTGCCCCATCCCTGGAGGTGTCCAAGGCCAGGTTGGACGGGGCTTGGAGCAACCTGGGATAGTGGGAGGTGTCCCTTCCCATGGCAGGGAGCTGGAATTTGGGTGATCTGTAAGGTCCCAAAAATGGTTTTGTTTTCACTGCTAATTTTCCAGGTGCTGACCTGGATTTTTTACCAGCTGGGTGGATGCCAAGGTGCTGCGTATTTAACTACCATCTGAATTACTCTCATTAGTGTCCCCTTGACACAGTAAATAATCAGAACTGTTTCATATAATCACACAGTCATTTTTGATCCTGACTAAGCTCCTGAGGGTAAGGTTTTGCTCTCAGTTTAGGAATTGAGTGTGTGGTGTTGCTTTTGCCATCACTTTTATGAAAACCAAAGGAAAGGGGAGGCAAATTGAAACATAAGCATCAAAAACCATGTGACAGAACTTTTGTCCTAAGGCTGCTGCAGTGATGCTTTTGTCCCCATCTCATTTTTAACTTTGCTTCTCTAAATCTCCAGCTGGAATGGCAGCAATTATCAATTGTTTAATTTATAAAAATGATGCTAATCTTGGAAGAATTACTTGCTTTACCAATAGAAGCAGAAAATTTGGTGTATGTGATGGATGAAACTTTGTAGTCCTACTCACACTCATTGGAGGCCAACAGCTTTTATTCTTTGAGTAGTTCTTTTCCTGCAAAACACTGAACTTCTGTTGCAATAGGGAATCCCAGAAAGGCCAAATGTAAATCTGTTGCATCATCCAGGCATTACTAAATGTTCACAACCTCTTTTAGTACTACTTCTGTAACACATTTTGTAAGGGATGAAGTGGTACTTCAGTGGTTTATTCACTTTTTTCTCTCTGTGGGAGAAATTTTTCCAAATGAAGGCAGGAAACAGTGGCATTTCCAGCAAGTATCAGAAAAACCCTTCAAAGGAAGGTCTTGTGTATTTTATTGACCTGGATGGACCATTGTTTGGACATATTATGTGTGCAGGTACAAAGAGTAGTTGAATAGATATTTTTATGTTTTTTTTTTTCCCCACTTAATTTGTCTCAGATCATTTTGATGTGGCAGTGTGGTTTTTTTGGTGGTACATACAGTTTTTACTGAATTGTTGCATGTCATTTGGATGCTCTGTGACCAAAAGAACATGTCCCTAGCATGGCTAAATTTTTTGTTTCTTCATTTTGCTTAATTTCATTAGATTTTTTTTTTTTATTTTTTATTGGGGTTTAGGAAGTAAATTGAAGGAAAATGTGTTTACTATCAGTACAGTCGTCAAAGCAGAGCTTTGGGGATTTCAACATTTCAAGTCCCATTTTAAGCTTTTGTTTTAGAGTGTGATGGATGTTCTGGCTTCTGTGAATAGAGCACCAACCAATTCTCATTCATTTCATTGAATGCTCATTTTTGAAAAAGGGCAACTCAAAAAAATGAAACCAATTTTTTAATGGGTTTAATATAGTAATAGTAGGAATATTTTAGAGAACAGTGGATGAATTTTGAAGGGCTGTTCAGTGAGGATTCTCCCTCCAGCCAGACAATTTTACACACAAAGCAACTCTTGCTGATTTGAAGTTATTGTGAAGCAGGTGGGAAGCTGCAGAGTACAAGAAAGGCTGTTCTACAGGAGAACAATAAAGATGCAGAACAAGCAGAGCATTTGTAACTCTGAGCTCACATTCATTTCATACCTATGATGCTGGTGGATGTTGCAGTTGAGTCCAGCATTACTTGCAGATTCTGCAAACACCACCTTGATTTCTCGTAAAACACTGTGACTTCTGGTGAACTCAAGGCTGCAAAGTTACCTTTTCCCAAGTTCTGGTGTTCGTATTGTATGAAAAACCATTACAACTTGAATTCTGAACTCAAAAGAGCTCTACCACTGTGGGCAGAGGTTGGAACTCGCTCATGAGCTGCAACTTTGGGCCACGCTGGGGTTTTGAGTCCCTGCAGGGGACATTTGTAACCTCTTGAAAGAGATTAATGAAATGCTGACCCATTTAGCACAAGCTTTAGTGCATTGCTAATATGCTTCAGGAACTCCACAAAATCTTTCTAAAGAAAGCAGGGATGTGTTGCAAAGAGCCTTTCCAAGGACTCTGGGGTGCTCCATGGTCAGTAAAAGCCTTGCTGGGACAGCTGGAACATGCACTTTCTGTATTCAGCTTCATTAAGAGATACTCTGTGCATTGTCTCTGTTGGAAAGCTGGCTTGAACTCCCTCAGGTTTTAAAGTAAATTGCATAGAGAAATTAAAACAGGGTCTGTTTGCTGTGCTGCTCTGCTCTGTAGACTGGGGTTCTTAGTAAGGGTGTTTATGATGGACACCAAGTATTGCCATCTGTGATTTCCTGTTCTTCCTGTCTGTTTTTTCTCTCCCATTCTCAGTAAAGATTCTCCAAAATCTGCCAGGTTATGAGAGTTTAAGCCCCTGTCTCCAGTCATCATACGAGGTCAGGGTTTTAATCTCATTTGTGTGGATTGTCAGGCTGTTCTTTTACTCCCCCAAATAGTTGTGTTCCTGTTATGAATTACATCTAGAACATAACAAGGCAACTTTTGGAGGATGATATTGCAACTCTTCTAATTAGAAGGCTGAGATAAACTGTGGCCTCCTGGATCTGCAGGGTGAAAGGGCTGCTGGTTATTAATCTGCAAATGCACGTTTTGGACATTAAAAAGCTGCGGTGTGTGGTGAATGCATTTTCTCACAACCCCATTTTGGCCTAGAGCTGCCTGTCTGAGCCGTGGCATTCATTTCATAAGGGATGCAGAGTGTGTGGAATATGATGGTTATTGTACAAAATATTTGGGAACTTTGGGATGATTTGTCTGTGGACTTGACATACTCCCTTTGAGTGTCAAGTGCTTCTGTTTCACTTGAAAATTCATGGTAAGGAAATTGTTTCTGTTCTTCTCCTTCTTGGAAAGCTGAAAGCAGCGTTTGGGCAGTTCTGATCTACCTGCTGGTTTATACTGTGGGATTTAGTGTTTCTGTAGTGTCTGAGTTACGAACCTCCCACTGGGGCCTCTGCCATCCAAATCCATGCCAGGCTGGAGCACAGTCCAGTGACATTTCAAGGGCATTAATGTTTGGATCGTAAGGCTACAGGACCAGAAAATTTTAAATGTCATTATGAAGAAAATGAACACCAGCAATGCTATCACAGATGTCCAGTCTAAGCCCTGACAGCTCCACTGGACAGGGATTTCAGCCCAGGGGTCCTCACCTTCTTGACTGAGTCCCTCAGTTCAAATAGGGGCTTTATTTACTCCAACTGAAGTACCTGCAAGGAAACCTGGTTGAAGGTTTGGGGCTCCAAGGGCAGAGCAGGTCTCCTGGCACATCCTCACTGCAGTGTCTCTAGTCCCCAGCCTGCCTTCTCACGCTCTTGGTTGTGTCCCCCAGATAATTCTTTCTGCAATACAGGAATAACTTACATTTCTGACACAACAAAAGTATAAAATTATGTTTCCATACTCTCCCTACGAGGTTTTAAGCTTGCTTGGAACAAGAGGGTCCTCACTTTCTCTGGGTCCCATGTTACAAATAATGTGAGCAAAATGCTGCAGAAGTCAAATTCTCCAAGGTAGGGACTGTCTCCTTCGCTCCATAAGAGTGCTGTGCCCTCAGGGGAGAGAAAAAGTGAAAAAGTGAGTCAAATGTGCATGAAACTCCAGCAGAAAGACACAGTATAATACATGAGTCTCCCTAAGTACCTGCTGAGGTGTTTAAGTGCTGCTAATCTCACCCCAGTGCAGCTGTTTTCCATCTTAGGTGAACACATTTCTAGGCAGATTGTCAGACTTTGCTGTTGACCTTAGAGATTTTACTTTCCAATGGCACTGGATTATCCTGTAAATCTTTGTGCAGTGAGAGCCTCTTTTTAAAAAGATTTCTCAATCTGATAGAGTTATAAATATTTCCCTTTTTAGAGGTTTTTTTGCAGACTTCAGTCGCTGTCCAGCATAGTAAATTTTCTCTGGAGTCCTCATAAAGATGACACAGAGATGCCTTTGAAAAATAACAGGGGATCCTGAATTTTACACCTGGATAGAGATTTTTTAAAAAATATGCTAATGAGGTAAATGAAGAATGGTTCTAAACTGCAGACAAGCATTTTAGGGTTAGGAAAATAGCTGATACACACCTCAAGAAGTTTGCTCTTTGGCCAAAACTTTTACCTGGGGTAAATACATAGGTGTAGGTGTAAAATTCATAAAATGGGGATTTACTAAATAAATGCCAGTGGGCTCCTCCAATAAAATCATGCAGGAGGCCTGAGCAGTCAAATTAATCAGAGAGCAAAGCATCTATTTACAAACAAATATTTTGGTAACCAGCAGTGAAAGCACAAGATTAAGGTGACCAGTTCTCTTAATTATCTTCCAAGGAATCTATCTGTGACTTATCAGTAGGTTAATTTTCTGAGCTGTTGGTACATTTACAAGTCTGTAATAAGAACTTTGGTAGTTTGTTTATTTGTTTATTTTTATTTGAGAAAATATCAACTCCCTTCCATGCTGTGTTGTCGTGGCTGCTCATCCTTCACTCTGCATTAACCTACATTTTTATTCTCTCTTCATTGTCCTTTGGTACATTTTCAAGGATCACGGAGACAGGTGTATTTTACAGGGCTTTTGCAGAGTGCTCTTAAAATAGAATGTTGTAAAATGTTGTTCTTTTGGTCTCTTGGAAGCAGCTCCTTGCCAAGAGTTGCCATTAAAATGAATTAGCCCAGTAGAAGTCAGGAATAATGGCTGTGGATCTGAAATCCACAGTCTCTTCAAATGCTGTGGTAGAAATGATTTTGGCATTTTCCCAGAGATCAGCCTCCTGAAAATGCAAAACTGCAGAATGGTTTTGACAGACAAACCAAAAATTGCCTTTCTGCCACGAAAGTATTGCTGGAGTCCTTTACCACAGTAACCCAAATGTAGTGGCTTCCTTCTCGAAGCAGGCGGGGTTAAGGACCTGGAGGAGATTCTGTGCTGTTCCAGAGGGTAAAAAAAGCTTTTGTCATAGATAGGAGCACCCCCAGCAACTTCAGATTTAAAGCCCTGCTCAGATTTATATCAGCTTCCTGGAGGCTGCCTGCAGGCTGCTCTGGAGTCTGGGACATCTCCAAATTTTCATAATACGTTAAGAGAGACGAGACCTCTGGGGGGGATCAGTGAGAGGGTTTTTCTCATGTACTTGTGTGCCTTTGCTGCAGGAGAGTTCCTTGCTGGAACCAGAGCTGTCCTGTCCCATTTGCACATCCCAGCTCATCCCAGTCCTGCATCAGCCCTGGGGTGGTACAGAGGAACAGAAAGAAACACTTAGCTCATGAGTTGTTTATTTATTTTAAGTGAAAGATGCAGAACTAAACCTGTTGAAATTAAAGAGCCCTCTTGGACATCTCAAATTCCAAACACTAATGTTCTTAGGTAAAGAAACAATATTTGGGGACAGACTAGGATTTGAATATTCACACAGTGGTGTGTTCAGTAACAGTGAATTAAATGTGTGACACTACTGACCTATTTTCATTTTTAAATACTTTTTCCTAGAATTCTGCAGATACTGGGGATTTTTTTCCTTGTGGTATCTCCCTGAGTGCTGCAGGTCCAGAACCAGGAATACCATTTACAATTTTTTCAAGAAATGAACTTGATTCCCTCATGTTCTGATTATTAGATAGGCCTTGTGAGACTTTTCAAAGGACGTTGTTTCATCCCAGTGCCAGACAAATTAATGCCAACACCATCCTACCACAAGCCTTCCCACAACACCCTATTCCTGGAAGGTGCTTTTCATGGAGGACAAGTCTTGCTTCAAGGACAGGTCAGTGGGAGTAATTTTTATGGATTATTTTGCGTTTAAACGACATCTTTTACTCACTGATAATCCCAGTGGGTAATGAAAAGCACAGCAGCAAAAGCACCTCTGAGGATGTTGAAGTTTGTCACCTTTCAAAGACATGAAGTGTTTGTGAAACCTTGTGATTCCAGTTGGAGTCAACTCAGTCACTGACCAGTTGTTCTGGTTACAACATAAATCTTGAAATTTGTTACTTTAATTACTGAAATAACTTTTTGCTTAATACCAAGTGTCCATAAATAATGTTTTTCATATTCCCACTAATATATCTTTTCTATACTGATCTTTGAAATCTCTAATGACACCTTAAATTTGCATTTTAAAATTCAGCCCCTTGGTAATACACCAAAATCAGCCTTGAGTGAAAAAAAAAAAAGCTAAATCATGAGTCTGCTACTTTGATATTTGTTCTAATGGTTTTGCAGCTCTTGGGGATGTATTTTGTTTTAAATCAAACTTGACATTTACAGCAGAGAAATATTTGGTTTGTACACAGCAGGAACAAGAAAAGCTGAAACCTTCCAGTCTTTTGCAGACCAGCAAATTGGAATTATTTATGAGAAAAAAATATATTTCATTTTCATATTTTCAATTAAAGAGGATTGAAAGCAAAGCTGTCCAGATCAATTCAGTGAAAAGAAATACACTGACTTGTGTTAAAATAGCCCTGAAATGAAACCTTTCATTTGTTCTATTTCTTTTTGTGTGTCATTTTTTTTTCTCTAGTAGAAAATACGAATGAGGCAAAAAATGACACCAAACCAAACCAAAAAAACCATAGTGTTTTGGTTTTAGTGTTGCAGTTTTCTCTTCAGAAGTTGAACTTTATTTAAAATAGTGTTGCTGCAAATTATTAGCTTCTCCAGCTCAGTCCATGTCCAGCTAATCATTCTAAATGGCCTTCTGGAGTGTAAAGAAGAGTGGTTTGCACTTATTTGCTGCCTGGGACAGAGTCCACTCAGACTTGCCCCTTGCCACAACCCACTGTATCTTATCAAAACCTTTTTCCTCCTTTGGTTACACCGGTCTTTTTAATTAAAAAACATGTGGTATTTGAACAATCCCTTATTTGCTTGAGTTGGAGAATTCTGAACCTGGACTCAAATGTCAGGGATTTCTTTTCGGTGTTTGAGTTTCATATTCTGTTGCATATGTAAGTCCCCTTAGTCCCTTTGGATGCACACTTCGGATATATTCTTCACACCCTGTCCTTACAAAGAAGCTCTTTTCCATTATTCCCACAGATAAAAACTGGCATAGTTTCATCTCCTCTCAAATGAGCTGCTAATGCTGGATTTCAATTCCTTCCTGCTGCGAGTTGCCAGGCAACTGCCACACGAATCCACCTGCAAGCAGCTGGTTGTGCCCATCGTCCCCTTCCCAGGCATGGAAGGAAAAACTCCATCCAGCCACCTTGACTTCCCATTTCTGGGTGGGTTATACCAGCTGAATCCACAGAGAATGGGGGTGCAAAGCACAGCAGCCCTTCCACAATGATGCCTCAGTTTCCGTGCTGGGAGCTCCAGGCGAGGAACAGCTGGAACCTGCTGTGCTTCCACCTCCTGTGCCTGAAACACTGAGCTTTGGGATCACAGGATCCCAGACGGGTTTGGATTGGAAGATAATCTAATTCCAAGCCCATCTGCCATGGGCAGGGACACCTTCCACTATCCCAGGCTGCTCCAAGCCCTGTCCAGCCTGGCCTTGGACACTCCAGGGATGGGGCAGCCACAGCTTCTCTGGGCAACCTGTGCCAGGGCCTCCCCACCCTCACAGGCAGGAATTGTTTCTGTGTATCCAACCTGAATTTCCCCTTTCAGTTTGAAATCCGCAGTGTTTTAAGTGTGAGTGTAGTTGGGTAGAAGTTCCATTTCGCTTGGTATTTCTTGCCTTTTTCTCAAGTGTGGCTTTTTTTTTCTGGGAGCGGGAATTGGAAAGTAACCTTCTGAGGATATTTACCTGGATTGATTTAGTCTTGCTCCAGCTGATGATTTTCTGAGTTTACTTGTGTTTTTTTAAGCTCACCAAGGGAGCCCAAAGCCACTGGAATTATCAACAAATATTTGTGAAAGCCTGGGATTTTTGCCTCTCATGTCTCTCCATTCTTCTGGCTTTGAACACACCTTTTTTTTTTTTTTTTTTTTTAGCCATTTTGATTTTGTTTCCAGCAGATACATGAACAAGGCTAAAAACACATCCACTTTTTATAGAATCACAGAATACCCTGAGCTGGAAGGGGCCCACAAGGACCATCCAGTTCAACTCCTGACCCAGCACAGGATTCCCCAGCAATCCCACCCTGTTTTGCTTTTATAATCATTTTGTTTTAAAGACAAAACCCAGCTTCAGTTTGTATCCTCAGTTGCCTGAGCAGTGAGATGGATCATTCCTCATTCCAATGACTGCTCAGCCTGAGGCCTTAAGTTACTGAAATAATTGTTTACTTAATACCAAGCACCCATAAATAATATTTTTCATTTTCCCAACACTGTATCTTTCCTCTACTAATTTTCAGACCTGGAATCATACTTAAAGCTGTTAAACTGAGAGTGCTGGCCTTAAATCTAGATATTATTTATATAATTTGCTCTTATACTTAATCATAATATACATGTTGATCACTTCAGGTTCCCAGTGATGTGCTGCAGTTTCACAGTCAGTTTATTATGAAGGGGGAGAAATTAAAATGGATGGTTTCTATTATCCAAGGACTTCTTTTGGCAGACATTTCCTGTAAAGCTCCAAACTTTCTGCAGGGGTCTGTGGGCCAACCTCTTTTCAAGACCGAGCTCTGCACTGCATTGATTCTGCTCTGTGAAATAAAACCTCATTTTTTCAGGGCATAAGCACAGCTAATTTTGAGAATTCACTTAAAGAATCATAATAGCACAGATTTTGCCAGGCATGCTGTGCTATCCCTTGCTGTCTGGGTTTTTAACATGTCTCATTTACTTTATTTACTTTTTAAGAACTGGTTAGTGCTGAAAAACTGTTGGGTTTTTTTTTCCGCTGAATAAATCAAACTTTTTTTTTCCCTGAAACAAATGAAAAATTCTCACTTTTTTTTTTGCAAAGAAAATATATTGAAGCCCATTTGGGAGCATTTATAAGACCGCTTTCAATTATTTTATTTCCTTTAAAGCAATTTAATGAAATATGAGACTTTAATTGTTTGTTTTTATTAAGTTTTGTCTAAAAAAGCATAGCAGGAAAATTTCTAATGTGTTTCAGTGGTTTCAGTTCAGTGTGTGTTTTGGTGTGTGTCAACAGGTATAAAGAACAGAGAAATAAGTGATAAAAGATGTTTTCCTGCACAATCAGAAGATTGGGTAGTGTGCTGTGATACAGAGTAGGAGTGGAAAATTAAGGCCAGAACGTAGGAAATAATCATAGCAGGTGAATTTCTTGGTCTTTTTCTGCTCTAAATTACTCTTCTTAAGCTGGAAAAATTCCACTTGTAGAACAGGAAGTCCAGCAGGGGCTGAATTACAGGGGGAAAAATGCCCCAAACTTTCTATGTGCTCATGCTACTAAAAATGAGGAAGGTTGAAATCTTCTCTTGCAAAACTTGTTATTTTTGTCGCATAAACAGTCCATGACAGCAACCATCTCGAAGAACTTATAAT
>JAYRBT010014287.1:0-26030 GCA_036023395.1 Myiotriccus ornatus | reverse complement strand
AACACCATAACCCCTGTGATCTCTCACCAGTGAGGCTTTGACACCAAATTGCACTGCAGTGATGAGGTTTGTCCACCAAACATCGTTTTGCATGCTTCATGTTGCCACATCAGAAAATATTCCACATTTCCCTTCCCAGTTCCAGCCACAGGAACACCTCACACCCGCAACTCGCATAAATCCAAAAGAGATTTTCTTCGTTTCAATGGTTTTGGGATTAAGTTGAAAAATCTGACTTATTTGACAAACAGAACTTGCCTAAAATGTGAGGGTTTAACTTTTCAAAGTCACAGCTCTGGGGGTGAGGGCAAGAACTCTGGGGGAGTCGGGACAGTAAAGAATAAATGAGAAGGTAAATTGCAATTTAATGCCCCTCCAAGGTTAGAGGAGTTGGCTTCTTGTATTATCAGCCTCTGTTGTGGTTGCTGAAGGTTTCTGTCCTGCAGGGAGAAATTAAGCCTGAGGAAGCTCACGGAATTTAAATTTTGGGATCTGGAGTGCTGCATGTAAATGCCTCATTACCACCTGCCCTGCTGGGTCATCAGCACACGGCACTGGGTCAGAACTGTGTCTTTGCCTCCCCTCCATGTCCCTTCTTACTCCCGTGTGATCCACCTGGGCCTACATTATCATCCTCACCTGACAAGGGAGTTTTGCTAAGCAACCTACAATTCTAACAGCTTTTTATCTTTTTTAATGTGTTGTGTCTAATATGAGAATTCAGATGAAAACGTGATTAAAAAAAGGGAGTGCTAAGGAAATCACAGTTAGTTTCTGCACTGCAGGCATGACCATAACACCTGAGGAGATGCCACTGACTGCACTCAAATGCCACTGCTGCACTTGGAAAAGAAACTCATGCACGTTAGCAGCAGTTGGCAATGGCTGTTTAACAACCCAGCTAATCAGAAGTGGATTGTAGCAACAAAACTAATGAAGCACTAACAGTCTTTAATGAATAATGGAGAATTTTGCCTTTTATGCCCTTGTGTTTATTAATTTAAAAGAAGTTTGTTAAGAACTGAAGTCGTGTACATGAGTTTGATACTGGGTTTATTACAGTGCTGTATTGGTACAGCTATTTAATTTTTAGTTTCTTTACTCCTGGTTCTGCCCTGGACAAGCCTCAAGCCCAGCTGCAAAGTCTTCAGTCTTTATTTTGTTTATCCAACATGCAGTTTCTGCTTTTATATATCAAAGAAATCCCTAATGCTGGGAATGCACCAGGTTTCAGCTTTAGTGTGTGTTTAACTGTGTCTGAACAACAAAACTGAATCCGTAATCAAGCAGGTGTGTTTTTGCCATGCACTTACTAAGCTGTGATTTCTGGGCTCGGGTCCCTAAGGGGAAACCACAATACAGTAAAAAGTTTTAAACCTTGTGTCCAAACTGCTCTCAGTTTACTGACTTTCAGCTACAGGAATATAATAATGTACACTTAATGTGCTGATGCTTTCTCAGCTGCTGACTTCAGTACAGCTACAGGGACATGCTGCACCTGGAAATGGGCCTCTCCCTTTTGCCCATTTCTTTGTCTTTAGCCTCAGTTGGGCAGATGTGACAGAAATATTACATTTTTCTGCTTTATGATAATCTCCCAGCTTGGAGGTTTGTTTGTCTTCACTGGCTGTGGGACTTTTTCAGCTGGTCAAAATACGCTCTGGCAGCTCTTCAGGCTCCGCCAGCAGCTCCCAGCCAAGCCAAGGGGGGGTCATTCCACCTCCCTGCTCTCCTTTGCTTATCCTTTTAATTTCCCTGCCTTGATTTCCTTAGGATAGGCAATTTCATAACATGGTTTCTGTAAGGTGAATGTGAGTCCAGCCCAAAAAATTACAGAACTTAGCCAGGAATGGGTAGAGAAAGGCTTCATTCTGTGTACCAGCAGTATCCCTGGGTATTTTCCTCTTTGTGGTCTTCTAGATTTTTTCAGTGGCATTTAAAAAATTGGTGGAAATTTATAACTCTGGAAGAACAAAATGCTACAGGTGTCCATCCTAAGGGTTGAAATAAGAGTTTCACTGTTCAAATTTTATATAATTTTTCCCATGTCGTGACAGCGAAACTTATTTAGCAGGTTATTTAAGAAGGAAACTGATTCTGACAGTCACACTGAGCAGTTGGATGATGAAATTCACGTCTTCAATCAAAACAGGTTTTGTCTGTTTGTTTGTCTGTCTGGTGCAATGAGCCAGAGCAGCGATTACTGCATGAAAATTACTATTAATTGATACAAATACAGAACATAAGTAGTGTAGAGGCAATTAAGACAATTAGTTACATTTACATAACAATGTTGCCTATTAATCATGACTGGTGTTGCCTGTAGCATTTGTTATTAGAGAGAGAAGGAGCATTTCCCTCTTTCATGGTCGTACTTTTTCCGCCATCACGGAGACGTGGTGGGATGACTCATGACTGGAGTGCTGCCATGGGTGGCTACAAACTCTTCAGAAGGGACAGGCAAGGCAGGAGAGGTGGAGGGGTGGCTCTGGGTGTTAGGGAGTCTCTTGACTCTGTAGAACATGAGGTCAGTAACGATAAGGTTGAGTGCCTGTGGATCAAAATCCGGGGCAAGGCCAACAAGGCTGATAATCCTGGTGGGAGTCCGTCACAAACCACCCAACCAGGATGATGAGGATGATGAATTTTTCTACAAGCAGCTGGCAGATGTTTCAAAATTGCCAGCCCTTGTTCTCGTGACATTGAAGGCTGTAAGATGCTCTGTTGGTGTAATAACAAGATAATGTAAATGCTCAGAACAGATCTTTAATGTTTTATTGTAATATATAGCCACTTAATATAAGAATTGAGAATGAGGATGAAGTATGCAAAAAAATCCAGGCTATATTTCAAATAACTTCTGGAACAGTATTTCCCACTATACTTAGCTCATAAGGCCAGTGTGCAAAAGGATATGCTGGAACAATTACTGTGGGTCATGCTCATGTTTAAATCTCTGTAGATTCACAGGAATTTATTGACTGAAATCAATAAATGTGGTTTACATCGTTACTGGAATTGTTATTGAAGATTTTTTACCAGTAGAACACATGGAATATTTCACCCATCAATGACAATAATCAAGCCCTCTCATTTTTGTGATGATATTGTATATTGGCAATTGAAAGCAGAGTGATTATGTTTTCTTTAATGCAATAGCAGAATCATGAGAAAATGAAAAAGGATTTATTCTGGTTCATATTTGATCTTTTCCTTCTTTATCCAGTAGAATGCCACGCAAGTGTTAAATCATAAAAGCTAATGCAGAAGGACACGTGGATATTGCAGGGCTCAGAGCTGCTTCTGGAGCTCAGCAGCTCCAGAACTGTAACAGCACATCTAAGCACTTGCTAGAAATATTGAGAGTTCCAGTCTTTTGAGAAATAGGTGTGATTTTCCTGCCGCACTTTCTGCTCAGGTCTTGCCTTTCTGATTCTGCTCTGTGGGTTTTGTGTCTGCCTTTGTCTGTCCCCGTTAGATACGAGCCTGGAGGGTGACACAGGATTCCTGCCACTGCCCCTGGTGCCTCTGTCAGTCAGTGCCACTGGAGCAACAGCAAAGATGAGCTGTTTGCTCTCACTGCTCTGGGCAGGGTGGAAGGTGCTCAGGTAGATAAGGGGGTTAGATGAAAACTGAGGCTGTTGGTGCTCTGAAATTCGTGGAATCTGGATCCTCTTTGGTTGGCTCAGGAAGGCAGTGGTGCCCTCGAGCTGGAATCCTGTTGGTGGCCTCTCTGCTCCCTGGTTTTATCATATGTGCAATAGTAACTATTTCTCTAATCACGGGAAGCTTTATGCTTCATTCAGTTGAAGTTTGCAAACCATTTAGTGGATTGTGGGAGTAAAGCACTGTAGAAATAGAAGGTATTACCTAAGTACAGTTGCTGTTAACCCCCCTTTCTTCCCTTTCCCTTCTCTCCTGCAGTTCAGCTTATCCTGTAGTCTCCAGAGCCCTACCATGAACTTTTCTCCTGCAGGATGTCTCCAGTTCTAGCCCAACCTTCTGTCTTCTCCAGCTTGTGTTGCCTTAATTTCTATGAGTTCACACTGACCATTGAACAAATTAATTTCATAATATTTCCACCAGAGCTTCTTGGGCGTAATGTGGGGCATCACTATATTAGCAGAGAACACGTTATGAAAACATTCTAAAACCAGCCAACAAATAAGACAGTAACTGTAAATTTAATTATTCTGAAAGGGCTGCACTGTTTGTAATTAGCTAATTGCAGCCTGAAGGTAATTAGGAAATATGATAAATGTTGAAATGGTTATTTAAAACAGACAAACAGAAAACAGACATCAAAAAAACCACCCAAGAACCACTTTGCAGATAGGTATTCCTGAATAAATAGTATCAGACAGTTGGTCAGAGAGGTCAGTGTGACATTATCTACCCTTCCCATGCTGGCTGAGATAATTGCAGCAATTGCAGAGTTCATTTTCACACAAAGGGTGGAAACTGCTTGAAATTGGTTTAATCTGGAAGAAACGTGTTCCTCATAGAGTAACAAAGCATTTTAGGCAAGCAACGTTTACTTCATCAAAAACCTGTAAAGAAAACCCTTTGATGAGCTGCCAGATGGATGCAATGAAGGAGTCATCGTTTGCTCAGGTATAAAAATAGAAGACATTTAAATAAAAAAGTCTACAGGATCTGCTGCAAAATTGCAATTTCTAGACAAGGTGCTGTTTTCAGCCCAGTGGGTTCAGAGAGGGAATAAACCCTTAATTTTGGATGGGATCAGAGACAGGTAGAGACAGGAAGGTTGGCAACCATGTCAGCATTTAAGAACCGACCAAAAGATTTGCTCTATCCTGCTTACTGAGCCATACATCAAAAAAAAAAAAGGAAGGTCCTTCACTAGGATAAACAATACAAATTCCTCTTCAGCTTTATATAAAATGATGATCTACTTAGAAAAAAGTTTGCCCTGGTATAATCTATGAATTTTGCTTGAAATGTGACTCAAACTGAGGGATGAGTCAGGGGAAAGCAGATCACCCCCACCCTGGGATTAAATAGCTGGTGGTAAGATTAGGAACCCTTGTGAACTGTCTCAGAGCTTCTTGTAATTCTGGGCAGATCTAGAAATAGTATTTCCTGAGCAGACACACCATGGTGGTGTCTTGGTGTAGGGTTTAAATAAACCCTGAGCTGCTGCCAAAATTGGAGACTTTCCCTACAAAGAACAAAAAATTTTGGTGCAAATGAAAGAGAAAGCCTCAGATATGAAAACAAGAGTGTGGTCTTCAAAATCTTATTTAATAACTGGCAGACCTCTGTGCCAAGATTTTGTGGGTGAGCAGGCATTGGGAAGAAAATACTACTTAGTTTAATTCATCAGTTTGGTTGCACTATGAGTAAATTTGTAGTCACTCTGTGGTGTTTTTTTGTCTTCCATGTGCTTTCTTCTTCCCTGTTTTCAAGCAATTTAATTTAAAATATAATTACCATAATCACAGAGAACTGAAAGAATAGCTATTTCTCCTCTTTTCATTGAGCTTGTTTTAAATTAACACCATTTAATCCATATTTTCCTCTCTGAGGAGTTTAATTTAAAAGAAAATGCTGCTTATTATTTATGAGGTATCTCTCCTTTCACTGACAGGTAGGGAGAGTGTGCCATGTTTTATTGGTTTGGAAAGATGAAATATGAAACAAGTGCTGTTTAATCCTTGAGCTTCCAATCTGACCTCTGCTCAATCCTTTGATGTCAGCAAGTTAAAATATATAATATGCCCACATTAGACAAATTTGTCAAACCAAGGCATGTTGACTAATAAAAGGATAAATTCTTCCTTACACAAATCAAATCCTGAACCCATAAAAAGACCTTGGGAAGAATTGTATGAAAACAATAATATATTTTGGTTTTCTGCTCAAGGGACAGGCAAAGCAGCCCAGTGACTTCAGCAGAAGCTGCTTGAAGGACTTCCTGGTGTGTGTTTTACATCTGGCAGAGGACAAATAGAGGAAGATAAAGAGATATGAGCTATTAATTTTGAAGGAGAGCATCTGATTGGAAACCTACAGTAGAAACAATGTAGGTCATGTCTGTTTGGTGGATTTTCAGAGAGCAGAGAGGGGACAATTGTTTTAAAATGTGGAATTTGACCAACACAGTTTTGATACCCACCTGTCCTGGTGGACAGATGTTTGGAGTTGTGATTGGTGTTGTTGGTGCAAATTGTTTTGGGGGTTGAGGTGCTCCCTGAACCATCCACTTCAGTGGAAAAGAGAACACCTTAAGCAAAATTATTTTGAGGAAATGATGTGATTTTTCAAAGAGCTGAGTCTGTGCTGAAGGCATCCAAGAGCAAATGTGACCTCCTGGAAAACTTGTAGTGGAAACTTTTACCTTTTCCATGTAACCAGAGTTTGAACCAGGTTTGAAATGTCAGTTCCTCGGAGCTGAAGAAAAAAAAGCCAGTTGGGTAATTTAACTGGTTTCATATATTTTTACTGGCTCAGGTCTTAAACCTTTTAAGTGAAACTGCAACATCTTGATGGTTTTGCAGGAAACCTAAATGAAACATGTCCATCTGACTGACTTAAGCATGAAATTGTGTTTCTTAAGGGTTCTAAACAAAATTTCAGACTTGTAGAAAATTCTCATATGAGTTAGCACAAAGCAAAAGCAAATTTTACCTATTTTAAGACTTGGGCACGGGATGTTCCAGTTATTTATCAATGTTTAAACCCACTTTCCTATAATTTGATTTAAAGAAAAGTGAATAAGAAAAGTTCTAAAATTGCAAATTTGAAGATTGCATGTCCTGGTAAGTGATGTCTGTGCATTCTGCTTTGTTTCAGGTCAGTACAAACACAGAATGACAACATGCAAGCAATTTTTAGTTTTTTTTCATTTTCATAATCATAGAATAGAATCATAGAAGGGTTTGGGTTGGAAGGGATGTTAAAGATCATCCAGTTCCAACTAAAAATCTTTTATACACACAAAATCCACTTCAGAGTTGGTCTCTGCCTAGAGAAATGCTGGTTTTCCATGCCCCAGTCTGGAATGGCTGTTGCTGTATGGACTGTCCAAGGACTCGCTGCCATTGGCAATATTAAGTGTCTCCTTTTTTCATATGGATGAATGGTTCTGGGTCGTTTGGGGGTTTTTTCAGCTTATTAAATGCAAACAGATTTTCCTGCAAAATTAGGTTTCTCTCCAAAGATTTAAACACTTTTGCTTGGCATTTCTGTGTTCCTCAGTTACCATTCTAAGAATGCAGGGGCAGGTGATCGAGTGCATTTGCTTATTATTTCGTCACCCTGCTCAAAGCAGTGCCAGTCTACATGGGCTGATAACAAATGAGTGACACAAAATAGGGTAACTTTGGGGTTTAGTGAACTGCTGGCATTACCAGTTTTTACCTGTTATCTCTCTTGCCTCTCCAAGAGCAAATGAATGTGATCTCTGTGCTCCTGACACACTAAAATAAAAAAAAACCCTGATATGAATATTCTGTAGTGGTATGAAAAATCTCCTTTCTAGGCAAAAGCTGTGCTCCTTTTACCTCAGAATGTTTTCAGAAGATTTGAGTTCTGTTTGATATTTAGCCTCTGGATGAAATCTAACTATAATGAAATAGGGAGCAGAACTTCAAATGCATTGAATGCAGCTTTCACAAAGTGCTATAAAAGACTTTCTCTCTCCCATGACAAAAGGGAACAAGATGATGATGCTTGACAGTGAAAGATTTATTAATAAAATCTTTGTTCATCTTTAACACCATCATCTGTTAGTGCTCTCCTAATTAACAAGCACCAGTTTGATTTTTCTGGCTAGAGTAGAGAAAAAAGAATTTCCCAATATTTTATGGAAACTTAGGAGTGTTTTTAACTTTCCCTGATCTCAGTGTTCCTCTGAGTGTTTCCAGGCTGCAAAAAGCCTGCCTTGATCCAAACTCCATTCCACATTTCCCCTCTGCAGTGAAGGCAGGCACTGACACACTTTTCCAGCTTCAGCTGCATGAGCTGGGCCTGTGTGAGCCCAGCTCAGTCACCAGAGATGGAGGCAGCACTTCCATCCTCCTCCTCCTCCCTCTGCCCCACATTCCCTCTGAAACCCAGCACCCCAAGTCATTCAGCTGCTCCTCCAAGAAATCTTTGCGTGTTTTATTTGCAGTATTGCTGCGTTGAGTCACCCCATGGAAGGGGAGAAAGGAGCAGAAGGTTGGATGTCCTAAAATAAAGGTGGGCTGGCTGGTTCACAGACTGGAGCTCAGGGAAGAGGAGTACATTGAACACTAGAAGATGGCATTGTCAGGGAAAATGAAATTTTGGTGTGGAAGGAGGAGGGGACTCTTGATTTGTGTGTGTGTGTGACAGCATTTTCATGAAAGCCCTGAATTCTGGAAGACATTGAATTACTCAGCTGGTTTTGTTTCACCTCCCAGCCATTGTGTGTCAGTAGATGCTGCCCTGAGGCACTTCCTTGTATCTGGTGTCACAGTTCTGTTCTGCTGAGCAGCCTTTTAATGTGGTACTGGCTGGTTTATCCTCCCCACCCTGCACACAACTAAAATTTAGGTGAAAATTTCAAGCTTCTCCCTGTTCTGGAAGATATAAGTGAGATGGTCATTAAAATAAGTTGAATTCTTCCTTCCTCCCCCGGTCCAGACTGTGGAGCCATTTGTTTGCATCAACTGATAAGGAAAAGGGAAGGAAAAAGCTGTTGTTTCTTATTTCTATCCTAACTTTAGGAGAAGGCTCAAACTCTACAGTAACTGG
The DNA here is from genome assembly GCA_036023395.1 of Myiotriccus ornatus. NCBI lineage: Eukaryota > Metazoa > Chordata > Aves > Passeriformes > Tyrannidae > Myiotriccus > Myiotriccus ornatus. The sequence continues at coordinate 17,288 of JAYRBT010014287.1, read as the reverse complement.
AGTCTTTTGAGGAGGCTCAGACATTATGCACAGCTTGAAATGTTTGTAGCCAATGTAGCATTCAAATCTTCAAGCCAATTAAGTGTAATTATTGAATGAAAGGTAATACTTTTCTTCAACAACATGATGGTTAAATTTAAATTAGGTTTTAAATTAGAAGGTGACACCTACTAACTGTCAGTCAATTAGGTGTTTATCTGAAAACTGTTGGCATGAGATTTCTTTTTCTTTTTTAAAAAAATATATTTATAACCCATGTACTAAAGGCTGAAGAGGTTTCTGCATTTTGTGCAGAGATGGTAAAACACCTGAATTAATGAAAAATGGAACAACAGATTTGCTTTCCAGAAATCTTCTGGTTCTCTTAATGATTATTGAGAAAAAAAGATCTATTTATTCTACTCTATTTATCAAAAAATAATTTGGTTGTTTTCTATCCTCTTTCGGGTTATTTTACCCACAACTGAACTTCTTGGCTTCGTCTGAGCATTTCCACCCTCAAATCTCTGAGAGCTTTGGGCTCATGGGCACATCACACTGTTCAAGGTGCATTTTTACTCCTGCCCATGTCTCGTCCCATAAAATCTTGCACATTTGCTCGGAAAGACATAAATTCCTTTCTTAAAAAGCTACAATTTTCTTGGAAATACTCCTTTTCTACAGCATATACAATAGGTAGTCTTATTAATACTCAATTGAAAGGCATAAAATGCAGAAGTTTTCTTTGATTAGATGGGAATTTAAGGTTATAATTTTGTTACTCCAAGCTGCATTATTACATCTTCTCAGTGATTGGAATTACAAGCTGCTATTACTTTTAAGATTTAAGCATTTTTTTCTTCCTCTTGGAGAACTTGTTTAAGTTCTTTCTGTTTGTGACAGCTAAAGAAGCATAAATTAATTGTTTTTGAAATGTTCTTTTCATTTGCAGTTGCAGACAGTGTTTATTTTGGCATTTGTGGCAGAAAAAGCTAAAACCAGTGATGTGCAAAACCATGTCAACAATCGCAATAAACATCTATTTTGAGAGCCATTGGCTTAAGAGTTGATTTACACAATGAAAGATGCCAGGTGATGTGGTTGTATGGATTTCAAAAGGTGTTTTTCTCGACATAAAAGCCCTGTCAATCTCTGGAAAAGCACCCGGGGGTTTGTTCAGTCACAGGAAGCTGCTTTGTTGTGTGACATGGAAGCCTTAGTTGCCTTTAAAAAATAGAGACTGAGAGCGGCTGTTCCCTTCCCAAAACAGCTTTTACTTGGTTTTGATCATATCACCGTGTTCATATCTGTCCAAAACCAAGGAGATGGGGCTGCACCACCTTTGTCAAAGCTTTTCTGGGCAGTGCTGAGAGCTCCTGGCTCTGAATTGGTGTTGTACTGGGAGCTGCATCCCCACAGCTCCAGCTGCTCCGTGGGCTGCAGGAAACTCAATCCCCAACCAACAAAGCGCTCAACTACACTCTTAATCAAGGGCTTTGAAGCTGGAGTTCTGTGCATTGCTGTCCATTAACAAAATAAACCAGACTTTGAGTGCAAAATATTAAAAGAGAAAAGCAGTGCCCAGGCAGTGGTACATCTGTGATGGTAATATTTTGTATGCAGGGCTGGTGGTTTGTATGTGCAAAACCTGCTGGAAATCTGCGAACTTGAGCTACCTCCTTTGCATGCATTTGGATGAAAATGTAGTGGTAATCACTTGAAATGGAGCCACTTTTATTCTTTTTGTTCTCCACTTTCTATCAGAACCAATATGTAAAATTTCTTTCCCTCTCCCAGTATTCAATTAGTAGAAGTTTTAAAAACCCCTGGTGATAGTTTTCTATTTGTGCTAGTATTCTTTTTTTTTTTTTTCTCTCTGACCTTCCAATGAAATTACTCAACTACTTTATCATACAAAGGGGAACACTTAAACCATTTATGTCGGAAATGCTTCTATTTACTTTTCCTTTTAGAATGTTCAGCCTTTCAGTGTTACAATTATACAGACAAATGTTTCTGTTGTACCAGAAGGCGAAAAGGAATAAAGGGAGAGGAGGAGAAGCCCAAGAACCACACAAGCACTTAAAAAACTCCTGTCAAGCCAATATGTACAGTCTGTTCTGGATCCATTTCAGCCACTGGCCCACATCCTGCTTCCAGGCACCTCGGGAGCTCTGACAAAGACTTTGGCTTTGTTTGGGTGTTAAAAGCAGAATGTTCTTCGGTGAGGAAATTGGTTTGGTGTGGAGCAGGCACAGTCACCGAGGAGGATACACGGTGTAATTGTAACCCCTGACCTGTACAACAGGCTTAGGTTATTCAGCTTGTGTTGTAGAACGTTCTGGAGACTGGTTATGGGTGAGGAGAGAGAGGTACCTGCAAAGCTTCATTTAAATCCAATCAGACTCTTCCTGTAGCTAAGCCAAAATGAAAAAAATGGGGAGTTATTCTGTTTTCTGGTTATTCATTTGATTGGTTTGCTTTCTGTTCCTGTAGAAGCCTTTGTAATAAATTTAATTGGTGAAAAATCAGCATGTATGTGGTGGTTTCCAAGTCAGAGCAAAGGCAGGAATGCAGAATGTAGGGAAGGAAATCACAGACCATTCCAAGCATTCAACAGTCAGACTATTCTGTCAGTAATACTTAGGTCCAAACCCATTCCCAGCTACCAGGTGTCACCTCTCCACCAGCCAAACACTGTGACTGCATTTGGGTCTGGGAGGGATAAAAGCTGTGGAAAGTGCCAGAGGAGAAACAGGGAGCCCAAATGGATCCAGTAATTCACAGCGTGGAGAAAAAAAACATGGATAGACTGTCCATGAGCAGCTTCTGTGCTGGAAGACACTGGTGGAAGGATGGAAATATAAGACAGGAGGATTTTTTCACTGTAGGAGTGATTTAACAGTGGAACAAGTTTTCCTCCTTGGAGATATTCCCAAATTGACCTAAAGTTTGCTCCACTTTGAGCAGTGGGTTGGATGAGATGACCTTCAGAGATACCTTCCAAATGAGATTGGTTTGAATTTCTGTGACTGATAGGAAATATCTTCAAACTAAACTTGGTTTTCATCATAATGGAATTTTCTGTTTCCTTATTTACCTTAAAAAGAGCATGTGATGGTCAGATCCGATGCCATCCAGTCCATAAAATAGCAGCATAATCCAGCTTTAGTCAGGGGTTAGAATTAACCCTTGATCAGAAGGGAATATTAGCATTTTATTTGGTCTTGATTTTGGTTTTAGCTGATGGCCCAGCCCCTATTGGTATGTGGTGGTAAATGCTGTTATTTGGTTCCACTTCTGTTCCTTGTGGTCTGGGCAGTTCTGCTCAAAGGTTATGTACAGTTTCATTTTTGGGGAGAATTTTGCACCCCAAAAGAGATGCACATGCAGCTGCATATCTGCTGTAGGTAGTGATTTGTTGATAAAATATTTATTATTCCTATATTATAAAATGTCATTGACTGTAATATTGACTAAGTATGTCCTGGTTTTGACAGACAGGCAGTATTGCCATTGATTTTGTAATCAGAGCAGAATTACAAAACCTCTGAAGCATTCTGGACCTGATTAACAGGGGGGTGTGTAGATTGGAATTAGCACAAAAGTTTATCTGAAGAGCTATGAATTACTGAAACTGCCTTGATGGCCTGAGCTGGATCATGGGAACCACAACACTGCTTTGAGACTGCCTTTAACTATTCATGGAAAATTCTATGGCTGCCCAAGGGGTACAATAACAATAATAATTTAATTACATTTCTGCTATATTCAATGTGAAATTACTTCTCAGTCTCTTTTTGAATGTGCCCTGCAATAATTGGCAACAGTAGTATAAACACTTCACTGTGTTCTGTTACAAGCCAGAAATCTTCTGGCTTCCTTTCAGGTATTGAATTAAACTATCAAAGCATAAAAGGTACAGCATCAATAGCTGAGTTCATTTTCTAGATACCAAACTGTTATTTTTGGTGTTTTTTTTAGCTAAAAATGTGAGAGAATGGAAATACAGATGCTTAAAGCAACATACAGCTTTTCCAGTGGAACATTCTGACTGATGGTCTGAATTTTTTGGATTGAAAGATTTTCAGCTGAGAGATTTCTCCCTTCAGTCTGACTTCTCTTTGGAACTGTCACGTTAATGGAGAAGAGTCTGGTTTTGCCTTGCTCAGCAGTGAGACCTGGAATAAAGCTTATCTCCAGCCTTAACTAATAAAAAATCATTTTGATAAATCTAAAGAGCAGAGAACTTTTCTATATCCAGGGAACAGCAGTCACTTGTTGGTCCTCTGAGAACACGAACAGGATTTCCATGTTTGTAAAAAATCCACCTTCTGTAGGAATGTGTTTTCCACACCAGATATTACAGTGTGTAACTAGTAATTCAATGGGGTAAGAAATGGGATAACTGGGAATAAAGCAGAGAAAAAGCACAAACAGAGCAATTTCAGTGCTCTTGAACCAAACACCATTAAACTTCAGTTCTGGTTCTGGGAAGGATTTCTAGGCAGAGCTACAGAGCTTGTTCCACTGCTTGCTTTGCTATCCTTGATCATTGTTAGACTGCAGAAAAAGGAATTCTCTGTCTGTGTTGCTGATAAAGTTGATCTTAGCTCCCCCCTCCCCACCACCCCCCGAAATAATAAATCTTTGATGAATAAACTTGCTGGTTTTGTCAGTTATGCAGAAATCAGGGGAATAGGAAAGAAACTGGAATGCTGAGACACAGGAGTTTTGAGTTGCCATAACTGAGTGGAGGGTGGTAAATATATTAATAAAATTAATTCTTCAAATCATAAAGTAGTTTAAAGCCAAATTACTTGAGAAACATCCAGTAAGGCACCAGCATGTGATGAATGACTTTTATGAGCGCTGCTGAAACACAAAGAGAATGATTTCTCAGAGCTCATAAAGAAGGGATATAAAAGGCAAACAATGTGTGTTAGCAGAGGCACAGGAGATCTGAGGTGTCTGCTCTGCTCCTGGAGGTAAAACCAAACAAATGGACAGTGCTGCCACTTTTCCATCCACTGTACAAAATGTTATTGCCTGGTCAGTTGTCCTAATCCTACCTTCCCTATTTGTCTAAGCTACTCAGAGTGTTTCCCACCTCCCTTTTTCCAGTCTCCACTGAAAACGGCTCCAGTGAGTTATCGAATTTGAAAACAGTTTCAGCAAAATGTGCCTTTTGGATAAAAATCATTGAAAAGCAAAGTTTGTGGAGAAAGGGTAATTGAAAAGGGTTCAAGGGGTGAGTGTCCTGAATGGGAATAGGGATGAACTGTCCTGCTGGTGGTGGTCGCTCTGCGGCCTCTCCTGGAGTCTCCTCTTGCACTGGTTTCTCTAGGACTGATGTTAGAAGAGTTCAAGCCCAGACAGCAGCTCTGGGGCTCATCCCGGAAAGCCCCTCTTAGAGCCACTTTCAGAAGGGGGTGCTGGAAGTCTGGAATAGGTTTTGGAGGTGGCTTGTGGTCTGGTCTCTGGGGCAGCTTCAGGAGACACAGATGGATTTCCTTCTGGGGCCGTTTCCAGAACCACCTCAGGTCTGCCTCTGGAACAGCTTCCATGTCATTTCTCAAGCAATTTCTGGCCCCGGTTCAAGAGTTATGCCAAGAGGCACTGCTCTCTTCTGGTAATATATAGAAGAGTTTCTAGGTCTGTCTCTAGATCAGTGTGTTCAGCCGCTCTTCAAGTCTTATGCTAAGAGAATTGCTGTTTAAACCTGCTAGATCAGGAATGATTGTTCTGTGCAAACACCTGAAGTACAAATCCTTTATGTTATTTTACACATTGGATTTTCTATTCCATACAGTGAATTTCTGCTATTTCACATGACCCATGATGAGATCAAGAGGAAATGGTAGCAAGCAAAAAAAGTGAATAGTAACTTGAACCCTCAAATTTAGGGATTCAAAGGTTCATTTTATATACATATACATATTGAAATGTTTTGATAATTAGAGAAAAATTTTTTGCAGAAAAATCATTTTTTTTTTCTAGAATTATGTTTTTTCTTTTACAAAGATTACTTGTAGTTGAAAGAGAAAAGCCTTGGTGCTCTGTGTACTGGGGGTGGTGTTCCACACTTGGTTTTGCTGAGGTGGCTCCAAGTGCCTGTTCCTTACCGTTGCAAATTCCACCCATTTTATAAAACTCCTACTTCTCAAAGCAATTCAGGCTCTCCTGTGGTAATCAGATAATTGGGACTGTGGTAAACTGGCAGCAAATGCTAAATTAATTTGTGAAACAGTTTTAAGTAACAAACAGATGAGAGAAAAATCACAATCTGATTATAGTTATTGCAAAAATAAGAAAGCAAATTAAATCCATTGGATAAATTATTTATTGTGAACCACTTGCTCAGTGCCACAATCAACACCCCAGGGTTAAATATACTGTACACAGAAGAGTTAGAGCCCCTTCTTTTGGTTTCTGATAGTTTTAGATGATTGCAGGTGCCCTGGATACCTCCTTGGAACTATTCCAATTTCAGTTCAGTGGCAAAGGCAGCAGAACTGGGGGTTCTGGAGTGGTAGAGAACGATGAGTCTGGGAATCAGATCTCTTGATTCTTCTGGCTCTTCACAACTGGCTTCACTCAGGATCTTGGGCAAAATCTTAGTGCTTAAATTTTCTTCTAAAAATCAGGAGGACTAGAATACAAAATAAATGGGAAATATTACTGAATTTCTTCAAAAGGGCAAATTTTGGCTCCTTAAGAAGATGTGAAACTGGAGGAAATGTATTATGGGCTCCTTGTCCAAAGACAATCCTTAAAGTTGGCGATGGACACACGAAGATACAACAAAAAGTGAGTTGTTTGTGTTTCCTCATCTTCTCATGCTGAAGCTTTTGGCTCAGCTTCATAAACCCTCAGCACACAGATCATTGGAATTCAGGTCACAATTTCAGGATTATGAATTTTATTGTTTTATTTCTTTAAGTAAATGCTTAAGTGACCTTCAGAAGCAAAGCTGTAAAAGGCTTCTTGGAGTGGGGCCTTGATTTAATGTTTCTGATTGGGGATTTCAAGCATACGTTTCAAATTAATCTGAGGGAAAATAATATGAAGAATGATTTTTAATAATATGAAGACTCATTTTAAAACATCCAGTTATAAACTTAAGTGCAATGTGGTTCTTTGAAATTTGCTTAGTTTGTTCATAGCATAAGCTGCCCTTAATACTTATTTCCTTCTGTCTTGTTTTGGCTTCATCTAAATAAAATAAAAGTAGCCAGAGGCTGAAGCACAGACAGTTTAATAAATGCACACCTTCTGGAATTAGTCTCATCTGACAAGAAATCTAAGATGAATGTAACAATTACCCTAACAAAAAAATGAATTAATTTTTTTTTTGTGATCCTAAATACAAATCCATTTTAAAATCCACCCACAGATTTTAGCCCTGCAAGGTGAAGTAAACCATGGAGTAGTTTTTCTAGAGAGTTGGCTGATGATAAGAATTGTCTTATTTTAAAAGATGAGTTGAATATGATAAGAATTCCCATTGTGCTTTACCTTCTTTTAGTATCTTTGAGCTTTGAATTGAGGATGATACCAAGACACGAGAATTAAGCTGTCAAAGGAACTGTATCTTTCTTTTGTTGCTTTCATCTCCAGTTAGTAGAGTAATTATCATCAAATAATGGATTAGCTGGACTTTTGTGGTATTTTTAAATAAGTAGTTGAACAAGGATTTCAAAGTTATTCATTTTGTTACAGAGATGAATTGATAATTTAACAAATATGCTTTTGAATAATGCATTTGTTACAGCAGTGGGATTTTTTGGGGGGGTTTTTTGTTTGGTTGTTTTTTTTTGTTTTTTTTTTTTTTGTTTGTTTTTTTTTTTTTTTTTTTTTTTTTTTTTTTTTTGTTTTTTTTTTTTTTTTTTTTTTTTTTTTTTTTTGAGTACGGCACTGATTCATCCAAAACACTCAAGCAGCTCTGCCACAAGCATATGTAGGACAGGATGGTAAACGTTTTAGTAAAATAGCTGCTTGCAGAGCTTGTGTAAGGAATAACCAGCCATGACAATTTTGGAATGGCATCTGCCGAAGTCTGTCTGCTCTTGTTACTGAGGTATCTCAGTTTAGTACTGTAAGAAAAGTGAGGCAGTCTTCTCCCATATTGTATTCCATCTCTGTGGACAAGGAGAACAAGAATTCCCTCTCTTTGCTCTACTGGCATCTTGTAGCACAACAACTCTCCTAGAGATGTGTCCTTGGGCTGGACCATGTTCTGGCAACGACACCCAGTTCCCCTTATCCTTGCAGCCTTGCCTGGGGATTGGATACTGTTTCCTTCTGTATTTTTTGACTTCCAGGCTACTTAAGCTGTTTAATGTGACTCTGTGTCCTCCTAATTGCAGCAAATGTACCTTGTAATTTGTAATCAGGTTACTGGGGATATTCAGAGTTTAATTTACCAACTTTTAAAAACCATCTAACTGGAAGCTTCTGATTATAGAGGCTTCTTGTCTATTTTCTTTTTCCCCCTTCCCTGTGTGCAATATTTCACACATTTACATACAGTAATTAATTTATGACATAGACAGTGGGAAGAGTCATGTGTGACTTGGTCCCTCAGTTTGCCTCTGAAGGTCGTGCAGTGTTTGATGCTCTTCAGAGCTGCGCTGGTTGTAGGTGTGGAGTTGATCTCACATCAGACTGGACTTTCAGTCAGTTTTATTCCCCATCCTGATGCCTTTGGACATATTCACCTGTCAAATTCACCCCTCCTGCAGGGCCAGGAGCAACATCCTTAATCTTCTCTGTTCACTGCAGCTCTCTGGACTCACCTCTGCTACATGAGAAATCAGACTAAACCTGTCTTATGTTTCCCAGTGTGTGCAGAGGATTATCCTTGATCAACCAAGTGGCTGTTTTAGACCCAAACTTTTCCTCCATACCACGAGCTTCCTTTTTTAAACTCTTGTGCCATTGCTGGAGGACAGGGCTCACTTAAGTTGGTGAGATTTGAAAGGTCAGGGCAGAGCTCAGCTTTCAGCATCAGAAAGGTGAAGGGAGCAGCTCCCTCAGGAGGAAGTCAGTCTGGTTTTATTTCTCATTCCTACTGGTGAGGTACATGGTCAGCTCTCAGCAGATGATAATCAGTCCATTTTGAGAGAATCTCTGAAAAATAGGACTTTTAGAGGCATTTGGGCACTTGGAGTTTTCAACTGTTGATTTAGCAAGCAATCAGGAATGTTGTGTGAAGAGCCTCCCTTCTCCCCTAGAACCCTTCCGTTAAACTCATGTTCAGGGCAAACACTCCTGCAATTCTGAGGTTTCTTGGGTGAGTTTTGCTGGTTTCTCAAAAACTTTTCTGGCCCTCTCTGCACACCCACATGATTTAAATAGCTCTCATGTGCACAGTCTGGCTAAATTACATGTTGCTCCTTAGAGGTGTCCCCATCCTAGTCTGGTTCCAATCCCCATTTTGCCACAGCACTTCCTATGCTCCCTTCTCACTCCTGTTTCTCTTCCCAATGCCAGCAATTGCCAAAGACCTTCAGCAAGGAAACTACTTGTGTTTGCATCAGTACAGTCATCTAGCTGGTCATGGGGCCTTTTAAATCCCATTATATCACTCTGCAACCTTGTAACTGGATTGGAATATAGATGGAAATTTGACAGGACCTTTTTAATATAATGCTGCCACATCCTTTGTTAATCAGATTTTTACCATTCATTCTGTAGGCATTTATATACTGGTTTTTAAATGTTTGAGCAACATTTATCTTAAAAAAAAATAAAAATGTATGTACAAATATGATTTCTAAGAAGCAAGTATTCTCCCTTCTAGGATTTAAGGAACCATACTCAAAGCTTGTCAGACACTCAGGAATAAGACTTTTAGTTGAAGGATCACGTGAAAACAAATTGCTCATATCTGCTGTCCTCAACCCAGGGTTAATTACTGTAATGTAGAACAGACTGAGGAAAATGCTGTGTGCAGATCTCCTCAATTAACCCCTTGTCTAGGAAGGAAGCTTTCTGCAGTGAGCAGAACACTGCCTAGTCAACTAAATAGCAGGTGTTTTGTGGGGAGGGGGTGTGATGTAACATTCCAAGGAATGCCATGAATACATAGAGAAAGTGGTGGAATTGAGGGTTAACCAAAATGCTGCGGTATAAAACAGATGGATAACAGAAAACAGCACAGGCCAGGTGTTTGTAGGACGGCCTTTGATTTTCTGTGTGGAGTTTTGCCTACTCAGACACTGTCCCTTGGGCATGATTGATTATCTGGGAGTGTTTAAAGTCACCTGCCAGCAATAGCTGTGGAAAAAGCATCCAGGAGAGCCTTGGAGGAACATTCCATCACACAGAGAGTAATTAAGCTGGGGAACTAACTGGCACAGAAATTAACTGAAGACCAAAACTGAGGCAAATAAATGGATAACAGGCCTATCAAAAGTTCTAACTGATGAAGAAATACTTGAGAAGGAATGCTAAAAATCTCAGTTCAGGAATAAGCCTTCCCTTCACAACCAGAGATGTGACACATGGGGCAGTCAGTCAGGTGTCTGTCTCTTCTGGAGATCTGCTCTGACCACTTTTGATGGGATGGTCAAAGGATTGTCATGTAGCAAGTTTAATGACCCCTGTGCAGAAATAGAGGTGGATCCCACCCACTTGGGAAACAGGCTGTTTATCCAGGCCTCTCTAAGTACAATATCCTTCCACTTTTTCTCTATCTTGAGATGCCCTCCTCTCCTATTCCAGAAGCCCAGACTGAAAATAAGAATAACACTGGTAGTTGCCTGCAGCAGAGGATATAAAGGAGAAGGAGTTATTATATCTGTTACTGTCAGAGTGACTCAATTGGCAACAATATTGCTTCCAAACTGGGAGGGTTTGGGTTACTGTAACATCACAGAGGATGCTGCGCTGTGGGACTGCAGATTGTTTTTAAGAAAACACTAAGAAAAAAAAAAGACAGGAGTTAACTCACAATGAAAAATGTTTGATTCCCTTAGTAGGTAGCACATGTCACCTTTTATAAGTCCAGAGTTGATGTTCTAGATGTGGATTTACGTCACTCTTACGTGTGGTCTTTTACTTAGGAACCTCCCTCATTCATACCACCCATATTCTTCCCTTGTCCTCTCAGTTCAATACTAAAGCACAGGGAAAAGGGTAGACTTTAAAGCACAGACTTCATTTGGGCTTTTAGACCTTTGCAGGCTGAAATAAGTGGGCAGATTTTCAATCACATTCAGAAATCAGCTGGTAAATTTGTGTCATATGAGTGCCTTGAAATCTTGAAAATTAGTGCATTTAGAAACTTTTAATGTTGATCTAAAAGTCATATTTTGTCAACTCTTCATAGATTTTTTCCTTTTTTAAACGACTTTAGGATATTAAGTTTTGGCACATGTACTGTAGAGGAAGAAAAAGCAGCCTCCTGAAATTTGAGAAGTGTTGATGTGCCAGTTTAATTTTAACCTTTTGCTGTCAAAACTCAGAGTATAAATCTCAGCATTCTTCCAAAATTTCACACTTTTTTATGCAATTATTTTGGCAGCATCAAGCACTTGAATATTGGGATGTTTGGAATAGTGAATATTAGTCCCAAATGTGCCAACTTCAGGACCTGAGGTCCAGGATTAATTTTGCTGCCTATCAGTCAACTTCCCAGGTGAATTAGCCAACCAAAAACTGGGAGATGACTTGCTAAAAACCCCTTTAAAGATTAAGCTTTCACCCTCAGCCCTGGAATAGTGTTATTTTTTCAGCCTGACAGCCAAATAAATGCTAAGGATGGACTGGTGAGTTCAGAGCTGGCCCTGCTGAGCTGCACAGCCACAGACACAACACACATGGCTGTTGTGTGTCTCTGCTACTTCAGAAAAACTCAGATTTGTTGTGAGGAGACCTGAGATCCAACATGACACGTGACATTTTGCCCCCTCCAAGGCACCACCTTACTTTTCATCTTGAGTTCTCACACCATTCCTTGTGGGTTAGTGATCCCTGTAGACTTGGTACTGAGCAAAAAAAGTCTATTTTTTCAGAGTAGCAAGACTCCATTCTTAAACTTTCCTTTGGCTTTGTGTTTTGAGGTGAATATATCATATTGAATGTTGAGGCAGTGATTTAATTTGTTAGTTTGGCGTTTTGTCTGGTTGGGATAGTTTGGTTCTGACCAAACTGTCTGACAGCAACCAAGTAGAGCATGAGAGTTTCACACTTCCAAAGGGCAAAGAAAAATTAATAGATTCATAGAATAGAATCCCAGAATCACTGAGAGTGGAAAAGCCCTCCCAGCCCAACGAGTCCAACCTGTGCCTGATCCCCACCTTGTCACCCAGCCCAGAGCACTGAGTGTCACATCCAGGTCATTCCTTGCACACCTCCAGGTCAGGTTATTCCACAGGTTTTCAAACAAGTCACTTTCTGTTGTCTTGTTGAGCTATCAGGTATAATTTCTTTAATTAAAAACCCTCCAGGATAAGGAAGATCATGAGACATGAGCACTGTCACTGTTTTAATGCCTCCTCAGTAACAGTTGGGTTCTCAGAGCTACTTCCATGCAAATTATAATAACAAATAAACAATGGATTTATTTTTTTAAATTGGTGTCCTCTCTCAGAAAAACTTGTATGGCAGTGTCCAGAAACAGATTGAAGATTTTCTCTGGAAAAAAATGTACATATATTACAAGGTAACTGGAGCAGAAAATGAGCCTGATCTTTCCACTGAAGAAATTAATATTAATATAAGGAGATGTTCATTTTCATCTTCGAAACCTTGAAGATCTGAAGCAGGCTTTTTTCCATACATATATAAAGTTTGTTATGGAAAAAAACCAGAATATTTTCAGAGGAAACTGTCATCATTTTCATGGGGAAAAAAATTCATTCCACTGAAAAAGCAATTACCTATCGGGGAAAAGAAACCGGCTTGATGGTAAATTAACCACCTATCAAAAACCGATCAGCTTTGCCAGACTGGCTGAGAGAAAGAATTAGCCAGAGACAGATAGAAAGCAGGAAAAGGAGGGGCATAGAGGCAAAGAGAGATGCATATCAACACATTTCATTCCTTATCAGAATCACTGCTCTGCAGCCACTTTACCTAAGTAGGGACCAATTTAGTTACAGTCCTTTTCCTCCTCTCTGGGAGACTAAATTTGTGCTCTAACTTGGCTGCAGTGAGACCTCAGCACATCCATGGATTGCCACGGATTCAGTTCTCTGTGTTGGAGCCGTGGGAAACCTTGAAGTGTCTCAGGGCTGGTGGGGTTTTTTATTTTTATTTCTTAATTTTACCTGTCTTAAAATGCATGGTAGCAAATGTTCAATTTGATCGATTTTCTCCAAGAATTCTGCTTAGCTCAGTCATTGCTTTCAAGTCATTAACTGTGGTTGTCATGTAAACCTGCCACTAAACAAGGCTTCAGCTGCCAATCCTCAGCTAATTTATGGCACAGAAATGTCTTGTTCTAAGAAAGGCACATATTTCTTTCAAAGAAATGATTGGCATTACACACTCTTCTGATTTTTCACCTTCTTGCTTATATTTGCCTGCTGATTTTTATTGGGTTTTTTTGGTTGTTCGTTTGGTTTTGGGTTTTTTTTTTAATATCCAGCAAGACAAAAAAATTCTTCCCTTGCCTTGGTGGGAAAAGGTCAACAGAGTGCCAAGAAGTGTGATACAGAAAGTAAATTTGTTTTGTTGAGGGCTTTGGGAAAAAAGGTCTGCTTGCTGATGGGACCAAGCCTTAGCAATTCAGGAGAGGGAATCCCTTCCCAAGCACAAAAAGCAGAAGGAACCTAATGTTGCTTGACCCCTGGGAAGAAAAGAAATGGGCAGAAATGGCCAGTAGGAAATGCCATGTTCTTGTTTCTCCACTTTAGGGTTATAGGGGCTTTGTAGGGAAGAGCCCTCTCTGCCCCCTGCTTCGGGTGCCATCCCTCTGCCCCTTCTCCCCCAACACCCTTGTCCCAGCTCCTCCGCAGGATGGACTTGAATCTTGGGGTTTTTTTCCAACCTAAATGATTCTGGGATTCTGTCCTATGAGTATAATTTTTCCTTGACCTTGGGAAACTTAAAACTATCCTGTTTTACTTGGTTACTATCAGAGGGTAAGAAGTTAGAACCAAACCACCCCAAACAGCTGAAACACCAAAACAATGACCTACATCACTGCCCCAACATTTCACATGTCATAGTCACCTCAAAATACAAAGCCAAGGGAAAGTATCTGAGTACTTCTGCAATTCTATAAAGAACCCCAGAGCAGCATTTTGGACAGACTGATTTCTAATTTTGCCAAGCACACAAGGCAGAGGCAGAACATAATGACTGTCACTGTGGTGCAGCCTCTTCCCTAATGAATCCCTCTCCTCCTCAAATTAACCTGAAACGAAGTGAGGAGCGGGTGTTTGTGGTGCTATTTGGCACAGCCAAGAGTCTGACACTGGATTTCCTCGCCATTTCCTTTGGAATTACCCGAAACTGGAGCATGGAAAGGAAAATGAAGCAATTGGCAGCAGGTTCTCCATATCCCAGCCAGCAGTTGAGGCAGAGCCGTGGCTGTTGTTTTGCTCCATGGTCGTGTCACAGAAACGTTTCCTGCTCACTTTGTAGCTGTGTGTTCAATGAAAGCAGCAGTTCTTGCACAGCCAAGACAGACTTTAACAGGTTTTAGCACTAATTCCACATTATCTTCTGTTCTGAATGGTTAGAAGAAGCCATAGCAGCACATGGGGGTAATATTTCAGTCAGCCTTGAATGCCAAGAAGCCTCAGCAGCTTGGATTTTAGCATGTGATTGCTGCCCAGAGAAATACCCTGTGCTCCTCCTTGATTTAAATATTAAGAAGCTAATTTTGTTGCTGGCAGGAGTAGTTCCTCAGGACAAGTTGTGGCAGAGAACTATTGACAGTCTGAGTGTTGTGGAGAAGTAAAAGACCTGCTGAGAGCTGGCAAGATGCTTTGGAAAGAGCTCAGCTGCTGTTTAGAGATCCAAATACTTGGGCTGGATTTAGGGCAGCTCCTTTCTCCTGGCACCAGTGGCAAATCCTCTGCCTTGAGAAGTCTGGTTAGTGTTGAGGGCTCTGGAAGCTCTGACGGCTGCAAGCACTGGGTAGAGATATGAGCACAGAATAGGTCATGAGCCAAGGCAGAACGTGGGCCCCACTCCACCTTGATATCGCTGCTGGGACTCAGGAGAACTTCTTTAAAGTTGCTCTTTGCCTGCATTTTAGTTTTAGCAGTGAAAGCCAAAACGTTCCCCAAGGCAAACGTAAGCACTTTGTTCCCTGTGCTGTTGAATTCCGCTTGTCTTTCGGTCATCCAGGTACATGTTAAAACCAACAGCAAACAACAAAAACTCTACCTGTGAGAACACTGAAACCAGTCCTGAGTTTTGTTGTTGCCAGGAAAAATGAAGTGCTTTTATCAAGGTACTAAAAATAATAAAAGGGCAGTTTTTAAATAATAAATTAAAAGACAGAAAAAATTCTTTTTTGTCCCTAAATGAGGAAGGGAACGTTGCCAATCTGCATGTTGTTGCAAAAAGTAAAATGGGATATTTTCGTAACATTAGACCTTTCATATGGTTTTAAGTAGTTTTAGAAAGAAATCTCTTACTCTGCTTGTATATTCATAATCTAAATATGACTGGCTCTCAGCACAATTCAAACTATTCTCCCACCCAGGAGAGATCAGACCAAATAATCTGCCCAATTCAGATTTATTTAACAAACTCAAAAGGTTTACTTATGAATATTTCATGCTGCCTCACTTTCACCCACAATATAGTCATGGTGAATGTCTATATCATCAGACTGTGCAGCAAGCAATGGAAAACATATGTTCTATATAGTTTTCTTAACAACTTGCTGAAGTGAGAACACCTGGCATGGTTGGAAATAGGATGCAAAGAAATTGTTTCCCTTTGTTATTTGCACTTCTGAAATTTTAAGTTGCATCTCAGCAATAGTTGTGTTTTTAACTTTAGGAAATTATATTTAAAAATGTTTTAAAGATTTATTATTTAAGTAATGAACTATTCATTGCCACTTGTGGAAAAAACACACTTTGCTTTCCTCAGAGAACTTTGTGGGTACAATCAGAAATGAAGACAAAAGCAGTGTCTTGCTTTTGCAGTATTTTGCTGCCTATAAAATCTAGTTGCTCTTCATACGCCTGAATCATGGATGAGATGATGGTAACAGGCTGAAAGCAGCACTCCATTAGCTGACAGATGGGAAACCCCCTGTAGTCCTTGTGCATCAATTCTGCATGTGACACAGGCTCCCTGTTTTCATGGAAATGGAAGTGGCTCCACATCTAAATGACACTAAAAATGTAAAGTTTTATCAGTAAACTAAATTAAAAAAGCTCACCTGGTTCTCAGAAGAGACTTGCTGTCTGTGCAATGCACGGTATGAGAAGTGTTCAGAAGAGTCACAGTCAAAAGAAATGTTCAGGTTTCTCCTGTAACTGTTTCAAATGTGCTAAAAGAGTGTGGTGGCATTTCTGCTCATCTTTGGCAATCACAACAGATAAGGGGGAATGGCTTCAAACTGACAAAGAGAGAGGTTTAGATGGAATATTGGGAAGAAATTCTTCCCTTTGAGGGTGGGAAGGCCCTGGCACAGGTTGTCCAGGGAAGCTGCCCCATCCCTGGGAGTGTCCAAGGCCAGGTTGGAAAGAGCAGGGAATCATTTGCTATAATAATACGCCCCTGAGTACTTAGAGCAGATTTTAGCTAGGGGTGGGTCAGGTCAATCTGACTGTGTGAGAAACAGTTTACGAAACCTGGTCAAGTACAATAGCTGGTGAGAAAACCATTATCAGGTTTAATATCTCCTTGGTGGGTGACCTGTGATGGTAGCAAGCTGCTGCAGCCTGAAGTGTTTGTGCTACAAGCAGAAAGTCTGTTACTCCAGGGAGAATATATGTGTGTGCCTGTGCTATAAAATAGTGATAAAACATAAATGTACTTTGGGTTAATAATTCTGAGTGCTGTGAAGACACAGGGGAAGAACTGGAAAAAACCCCACTCCAAAATGATAACTGTTAGAAAATAGTTTGAGATGGTAATATCAGGGTGACCTGATTGTGGCTTCCCAGGACCTGAAGGGAGCTACAAGAAAGATGGAGAGAGACTATTTACAAGGGCCTGGAGGGACAGGACAAGTGGGAATGACTTCCCACTGCCAGAGGGCAGGGTTAGATGGGATATTGGGAAGAAATCGTTCCTTGTGAGAGTGGTGAGGCCCTGGCACAGGCTGCCCAGAGAAGCTGTGGCTGCCCCATCCCTGGAAGTGTCCAAGGCCAGGCTGGATGGGG